>OZ025239.1:124979213-125079213 GCA_964019155.1 Osedax fenrisi | reverse complement strand
AGTAGCAATAAGTAAACAACATCATCACCATCACCTATACATAGAGAGGCTGATGTTGTTTACCATAGAGAGATGCTTCGCTGTACCAACGAGAATGTGCTACTACTAATTTATGTCGTTCGCGGTGAATATTTTGAATTCTTCGAGAACGTACTATTACAACGCAGCGCCTATAGACTAGATACGTTGATGAGTCACTCTCTAGAGCATGAGTCACGCTCTATTATAACATTCTACTATGAATCGGCACCAGAAGTAATCGTATCGTATAAGAAAGTCATCACAATCTACCAATACGACTATTTATGAATGAGGAGTTTTACGTTGACAATGTAACATGGTTATATCAGTACTTATATCTCGTGTAACAATGTTATGAGAAACAGAGATACCATCTCTATGTGTAGTGCCTTGTAACAGTTACTGCGTTATGTGTGGTACCTTAGTGTAGATCCTACACATACACCCACACATACATCTACACCTACACCCACACATACATCTACACATACACCCACACATACATCTACACATACACATACACCTACACCATTAACACTAACATACGTGCGGCGCTGTTCTATTATTACACATAGCTACACGGTATACATATGTTACATGCAGACACACCATACATGCACTACTAGTGGTGCTGGTGGTGCTGGTGGGCCGCACACAATAGTGTGTAGCACATGTCAGCAATTCACACACACCCATACCATCGATATAAAGCACAGAGCTAGAGCTAAAAGCTCTCTAGCTCTATAGATGATATAAAGAAAGAACTTTCTGTATATCGATGACCTATAAACATAGGCACGCGTCGAGCACACACATTCGCACACACATTCGCACACACACACATTCGCACACACATTCGCACACACATTCGCACTCACATTCGCACTCACATTCGCACTCGCACACATACATATTCGTATATACATGTGATGTATATTATTCGAATATTAAACATTATAGAATTATTATTGATGATGTGTCTAACTAAATACTTTCGACAACAAAACACACACACTCTCACACACACACTCACACTCACACACACACACACACAAACACGCGCACACATGTTATACCCATGCTAGAAACACCATTACCCAAGTTGCATACGTTCATTTCGTCATGTAAATGTCCCATTAGTCACACCCCTTTGGTCACATATACATTAGCATAACAATGACCTAACCCCATGTAACGTATATGTAATCTATAGCTCTAGCTATTACGAGTGGCTAATTAGTGGTATCATTAACTTGTATTACATCATCGGTCGCGTAATCTATTGTTATATGTCGTAATTTCGTCATCAGTGAAATGTCAAGTCTGTGGTTTATTATATATTAAAGTTCATATGAATTATTACATCATATGCTGTGTTATATCTATAAATCAGTGTATAGAATTTGAATAGGAACATACATAAATATGGTAGACTAATTAAATATAATTAATAAATATAGAAAGTATTATATGTGTATACACACTCATCATTAAAAGTGTATGTTAGGAAACTAGTAAATAACTCAAGTATATAGACAAGTAATATTCTATTTTTATATTAAGTATTCGATGAATTATGAAAGTACAATATACTATATAATATAGTATACGTATAATATATATATATATATATATATATATATATATATATATATATATTTCTCGTGTATACGTATATGAAAGGACTACACATTATGCTGTGTTAGCCACAAGTTCTGCATTGTTAGTGCATAGTATAATCACCGATGTACAGAAATCTATTGATGAGTATATATATATATATATATATATATATATATATTAATAATACAGCGCTCAATAGCATCTCATTCACACGTGTGCAGTGTTCATTATTAACCTACCTGTATACATACGGCTATAGCCATTCTAGTCATGACGTGCGTTAAAATCAATAATACCCACCCACTGTATCGCTACCCACGCATACATATGTGTAGTGTGATATTATTTAGAACACGTGATACCAGCTCACTAATAATAGAAGTAACCGCGCATGACTTCTAGTATGTTCTGTGTGTACATTGTTATCCTTATCCTGACCGATTATATGTTGCCACGCATTTCTCGGTAATGGATTAGGAACCGTTCTGTCCAATACGGTGATTTGTAGATAACCTGCAACGGTTACAGTGTTTACATTCCAGAATATATATACATTTCAGTGGTATATTTATAGATTTAAATGTGTATCTATTTATAAATATATGTTATTAAAAATACGATTTATTTATAAATTCGATTTGAATTGAAAGATTGTATATAGTATTTATGTCGACATTCTAAAATTTAGAATCTAAATAATACACTACGTATTATATTATATAACAATGTATACATAATCATGTTGAAATCGTGTACTCCACAGACCTAATATGATATAATCATGCAAGGGTAACATAACACTTATCCTCCTCGTGCACCATGGTCCCAATACCCATCACGTGACAGTGTATTTGTCATGTGACATGTCATAATGAGGTATTCGGTACCCCAAGTCTTTATTATAATATAATTATATATATATATATATATATATATAATACACAATTAAACACTTAAGTACAATCTACATTTAAAGCACAACATCTAACACTCTCGGTATACAGTGCATGCTATACACACACACATAATATATACTTATTCATCGAACAGTATACAACCAATAGTATAACACACACACACACACACATACACACACGAGCGCGCACGCACACACACACTTATAGGAATAATGTCAACAACAACGACAGCCATTATCGAACACAACTCATATTAAGTAGGTAAGCAGTAAGTCGGGCATCAGGCTGCAGTGTGTCACTAGATTTATGTAGTGTACGCCGCTAGTAAACAATGCACTAGTTTTATGTGCTCGTGCGAAACGAGTGTGTTTGTGCGTGTGTGTGTGTGGGGTGTGTGTAGTGATGCAATCGATGGTAACCACAGTGTAGTGTGTGTGTGTGTGCGTGTGCGTGCGCTCGCATTGTTTATACAGCTCGTCTAATTACGTATGCCACCATTGTGTACTACCACCGTTTATAACTTCCAGTTACATTTCGCAACTCGGCGATATACTTATATCGTGTGTATATAAACATACATATATATATATATATATACGATATAAATATGTCATCTATATATTTATCGTTATTTACGTTATTACTGATGGTATTATTAAGTGCACTGCACACATATTAACAAATTAACTATTCGCAAGGTCATAGTTCGAATACAGGGGGGAAACGTTTTTTTTATTAAAACAAATTTATTTATACAAATTATAATAATGAAATAAATTCGCCTATAAAAACTATGAACTATCAGTGAATTTCCTTGAAGTCCCTCTGAATTGTGCGCGCTAAATATCCCGCCAGGGGCATGTAAGTAGTAGGATGAGTTACTATTACTATTCTATATACATATATATATATATATATATATATATGTACGCAAGTGTGTGCGTTTATATGTGAGGAGGAAGAGGAGGAAGAGGAGGAAGAGGAGGAGGAAGAGGAGGAGGAGGAGGAGGAGGAGGAGGAGGAGGAGGAGGAGGAGGAGGAGGAGGAGGAGGAGGAGGAGGAGGAGGAGGAGGAGGAGGAGGAGGAGGAGGAGGAGGAGGAGGAGGAGGAGGAGGAGGAGGAGGAGGAGGAGGAGGAGGAGGAGGAGGAAGTGAACATAAACCCAAGCCTACGTCATAGGTCCTATAGTACCGGACATAGTCTCAATGTGTGAATACACTAATCAGTAACATACACGGGAAATACACTATAGTGGGACACACATACCCATACACCCACCCACACATTCACGTGTGTGTGTGTGTTCATACTTATACGTACCGAGAGATTCATATCAAAGATTGAGACTATATCCGCCCCCGATATGACTACCTAGTGTCCTATTACGTATCGTATGACCTTGACCTCTATATGATTCGTGTTTCCTTGTTGATCATGTATGAGTGTGTGTGTGTGTGTGTGTTCGACGCGCATTGTGCGTGTTGTTACTGTATGCGGGTTAAATATATCGAACTATGGTCCACTTGTGTCCATTTTCAATAGAATTGTAATATATATATATACCTATAGGTATAATATTATAGTATTTTACTTCTAAAAATCATGGTATTTATTATTTTAAGGATACGTCTATCCTTGATATTACCTCACATACCTATTTATATATATATAGGGAAACTGAACATATATGCTTAATTTATCTCTGGCAATACAAATATTGAATACCTATTTGTACCATATAGTATACTTATAAATGACCAGATAATACATTCAGCTTACTATTTTTTCCAACTACAATGTATTATATCTGCAGAATATGCTTTACTATATTTTCAAAAGACTATTTACTATTTTTGCAGTCAATAATTTATTATATTTTAGATACAGTTATATAATCCTAATAATATATCTGGTTATTTCAGACGATTATTTAGTAAATAGTATTTACCCGAATATTTAGTATCTTTCCAGACGACATAAACGATAGATGATTTACAATCTTTGTAGATAATATTTACTATGTTTTCAGACGACAATTTACAATATATAGTCTATATTTATAATATAAGATTAATTATATTTGTTATAAATTGAATAATTCTTTCGTTTACAAATTCTCTAACCATCCAATTGTGTTTCTATTATATATATATATATATATATATACTTCTTATAGAAATATAATATAATATAAGGTAAATATATTTAAAAATAAGGTATATATATCCGGGTATAATATAGGCCCTATATTATATAGGGTAAATACTATATAAATATAATATTATTTATGTAATATATTACATATACGTATATTATATTACGTATACGTTTTTATTTTAACTTTATAATATATTAACCAACCATATTATATAATTGTATGATTCATAATGGTATACATTTGTAAATAAAATAAAATGTAGATATAATTAATGTAATATATGTAAATATATTATCATACATATATATAATCATAATCATATATATATATATAATATATATATATGTATTATTAATTTATTTACTAGCCTATTAGAGATCAAAAATAAATAATGTATTTGTATTGTGATAAGAACATTATAATAGTTAATGTTATTATTGTTATTATTATTATTATTATTATTATTATTATTATTATTATTATTATTATTATTATTATTATTATTATTATTATTATTATTATTTTTATTATTATTATTATTATTATTATTATTGTTATCAATTATTGTTATCAATTATTATTATCAATTATTGTTATCAATTATTGTTATCAATTATTATTATCAATTATTGTTATCAATATCATTATCATTATCAGTATCATTGTAATCCTTATAATTATTATTGTTGTTGTTATTATTACATTATATTATGTTATTATTATTAGTATATACCTATCTATAGACTATATTTTATATCACTATATTTATCATATTATAATATATATATATATATATAGATTTATGAGTATTCGTACATAATCGAATTCGTACATACCCTCCATTCACACCCCCTCCCCCTTCGTGTACTACAGGATGAACTGGACCTGCTGCCCAGCCAACACCGGTCCATCAGCACGGACAACATGTCTACTTCCGGTGGTCAAGCCGGGGAATGGCCAACTCGTCTCGAGAAGCCCGTGTCCACCAACAGTCTACACATAGGTAATGTCTACGTGAAGTGTGTGTGTGTGTGATATGATCACACACGGCGTGCAATCATGTAGCCACGATTATATGTAATACATATTATGTATATATATATATATATACAATTTGGAGTATTTAATTAAGAAATAAAAAAGTTATTGTGATTAATTTTAAATATTCTATTACTATACTCTCGTACGTTTTACATGCTATGAGATAGCGTTTATAATGTCCATAGATGTGGTGATTTTTGTTCCGAGAACATTCATTGTCCTATGTTTATCCTAGAACAATATTTAACATCGCGGTTATAGCTAAGTGTCGTCCTATTCGCTACGAACCTATGCCGATTCGTTTTCTCTGCCCCCCCCCCGCCATAGCCCTAGCCAACTATCTAATCGATAATATTGATTATTGAGTTTCGATTGCGTTCGGTGACGACTAATTATATTGTTTCATTACGTTGTTATCACGCTAGGCGATTATAACACGGCGTACAGTGCGAGCGTCGCTAATCTATTGTAGATGTTAGTCACGTGTCATATGATAGTCACGTGACTCGTGACTCGCGTAATCACGTGTCAGTACCAATGTGATCGCATTAGTAATAGTATAGTGTTATCTGGTCGCCGTATCGCGAATGCTTATACGTATCTGCCTAGTGCTACGACTATAGACATACTATAGTAGTTGGCATAGTATACTATAGTGCAAATAGGTACATATACAATAACAGGCTTTATTAATGATTCATAACCCGACTAATATTAATGTAATGTAATCTAACATATAGTTAATATAAGTAATTATACAACGATTATCATAACGATCACATCGTTATGCAATAATAGATAAGCACTATTTCTTGTGAATCATTATCCCCGAGTAGTGGTCAGTAGATTCGATTTTCTATAGAAACTGATATATATATATATATATAGCAACTGATATAGCAATCTATATATAGACATACATACACAAATATACAATTTGGAAAACATCATAATATTATGATTCATAGATATGTTTAATATGTTATCTATAGATTGCGATTACGTTAACATGCGTATCAGTATTATATATACAATAATATATAGAAACTCCTATTAAATCATTTCTATTAAATTCCATTTAAATATATATATATATATGTATATATATATATATACATGCGTGTATTTACACTATAATATAAATAAATAATACATGCTTATCGAAGATTAAACTTAAAAAAGTACATATCAAATGCACGCGACTTTATCAATACCAGTGTCGCCACCGACTCATTTCATCTGGATACTCGTGGCCGTACGGATAGCAGTAGTATACCGTAGTAGTAGTAGTAGTAGTAGTAGTAGTATACCCTAGTAGTATATCTATATATTACTAGTAAGGTATACCTACATTCACGAATAGCAATATCATATATGCGCGTGTATATACGCACTCCCGTACGCACGCATGTACCCGTTCGATTCTTCGTCGAGCTGCCCCCACGACCTCTGTCCGGGTTACGACCCGACCGTTGCTTCTGCTCCGGTACGGGTCGACAGTCTGACGCAGAAACTCGGACGGCGTCTAGTAGGACTTCGTAACGGAGACTCTCTGAAGAAGAAGAAGAAACAACTCAACGACTCCACCCCCGCTAGCGGCCCTATCACCCCATTGTGGGGCCCGTTACGCCGCCCTAAAGCCCACGATTGCGTCACGTGTCAGAGAGTGCCCGCCTACCGAACTCAGTTCAGCACCCCCGAGCTGAGTTCGGCGACAAAGTCGGTTTCGGAAAGAAGGCACCCTGCTACCGCCGATGTCGTATCAGCCAATCAGCGTCGGTCTAACAGTCTGGGCGACCTGATGTCGGAAACCGCCGCCGTGTGTCGCCAACGTCGCGCTCGAACTAGTGGCGAACAGGTGGCGCGACCACCACTCGAAACCTCTATATCAGAGGATACATCATATCCGCTGAAGCGATACCATAGAAGACACATGAAATCACACGCGTTGTGTATAATCCCTACTGTACCATCGCTGGGCTATAGTTTACCTTTTGTAGACTCCTTTCCGTTGCTAACCGATACAGTACCGTTGCCCAGCGACCGCGATAAGCCACGCCCCATGCGCTGTTTCACCGACATCGAACCGACTCTTTCAGCAGGTGGAGGCGGAGGTCTTCTGCAGACTTACTACGCCCCCGAGGAACACCTGAAGCTCGTCGAACATACCAAGAACTTCGCCGACGCCCTACTGAGTCTGAAGCGAGTGTTTCAGAGAGCCAACTGCCCTCAAGGTTATTATTGCATCCGTGTGTATTCATCGGTTTGTGTTTTTAATGTATGCGGGCATGATTAACATCGATACACAATATAGACATTGTGTATACACACACCTATATATATATATATATATATATATATATATATATATATATATATATACAGATATAATATACATTGTTTATATACTCAAATAGAAAGTGTAATATAATTTAAAAAAAAGTATAAAAACAAAAATGAATAAATAAATAAAATGGTAATATACATTTTATTCTATTTACATTATATATATATATAATATATAATTATAATACCAATATATATTACCTATTAGCATGAACAAATCATTAGAATGTTATCTCTATAGATCTTTAATCGATTTTGTGTGTAAACCTTATGAATAACATAACTTTTAAGTGGAGCAATGTTTTCTATAATAAGTATGATTATATATGATTATATATATTATACTTGTGTATATAAATATAATCCAGCGATGTACCTTTTATAGGAAAATATAGATTATACAAAATATGAATAACAGGAATGTATACAAAAAAATACTTATACTAACAACAACAAAAAACAAACATAAACATGTGATTAACCGAGCGTGACCAACAACTTTAGTTTATACATTTATTTAACTTTGTATGTAGACATATCGATTTATATTACGTAATACTTAGTGCAAATAAATGTGTATTTCATTAATCCATAGATTTACAAGTTTCGCTTTATAACATATATAATCATAATTTATATATACTATATGGGATATAACTTTGCAAAACTTAGCAAATACTTTGATTGAAAATAACCTAATTCTAATTTGATGATTTTCTTTTTGAATTAAAATTATTAAAATCATTAAAACCCCTAATCCCGTATTTGGATATAATAAATAATTGGTTAATGAAGTACTATCAACGATTATTAATTTATATAAATCATTTAAGGACCTATCATTTAAGAGTATGAGAACCGTTCGTTCTATAAATAGATTTGTACACGTAGAAATAGGGAAATTCAATTCAGTATTATAAAGATAATTACATTCGGATCAAGTTATATGTTCCACGTCATGAGTATATATGTACATACATGTATATAATATACGTACATACATGTATAATAACATATATAACTGCTGTGTTTATTTGTATATTGAGTGCATTATTAGATAAAAACTGATGTGATTGTGTCAGTAGCTTTTGTTATGCCTCTAAATGAATCATCATCTTTGACAATCATCTATGACAAATAGCATATTTCTATATGCTATTTGTTTATTTACACGATACACATATATACACGTATATAGATATATCCATACACACACAAACACACACATACACACACACATATATATATATATATATATATATATATATATATATATATATATACCATCCATATAAAGTTTACTACTAGCTTGAGCGCGCACATTTATAAATTGCCATTTCCATCCAGTTGAACTGCTAACCTGATCCTAACATTATTTATCTTAATTTAGATTTAGATTTTTATTTTTGAATTACAAATAAACAAATAAACAGTTTAAAAATGTTAAAAACTAGGGATTAGACCAAAAATATAATACAACAAAAATATATCTCAATCTATATTGAATAAAGCCTTTTCATTTGTTAAACACATTTTCCTCATTTTCCTTACATGTTAACATCTATTTATAGAACGAACTACCCTAGACGAGCTGCTTAACAATTATTTATGAGAATATAATAAAAATAAACATATCGATCAATATTTGTAGTTATATATCAATATCTGATGAATAGGATTTTTATCATATTACATTTTAAAAGTATAAAATATATGTAAATAATTTTACAATAAATGATCACTATTACATATTATTTATTGCATAATAACAAATTAGTGATATATCTTTGATGGAATGTTAAAACCTATATAAATATCGTATTTAATATTAAATAATATTATAAAATATTAAACATGCTATTATATAATATTATATATGTAATATTCTATAATATTATATTATAATATATACTACAATATAAAATGATACGATACTATAAGACTAATATTATATACTATTACATAATGTGGTACGACGGTTGAATCATTGATATACATAATAATGACGGCGCACATAGCACTAATTTACATACGCCAGACACGCGTGTATGCGTTCGTTCGTGCGCTCGTGCGTGCGTTCGTTAGTAATAGCCATAGAAATAGGGAGAATTTCTCTCTAGCTACATGCTAATAACAGCGAGATATCTAGCGCGGTGTGATCGCAGCGCAATTCATGACGTAATGTGATAACATTACGTAACGTTCCGTAATGTTCCGTTGGTCGGTCGGTTGCGTAATCGATTACGCGAGATGGCGATGACGTCATCACGCGCGTAATGTTTACATGCATTACGTAATGTCGCTGCTGGTATCGCCGTCATACATATGTGTGTGTGCGTGTGTGTGCGTGTGTGTGTGTGTGGCGTACACTTCGCTAGTGGTCAACCTGTCATTATTACCACGCCACCGCTGACCAATGTTATCTAGGCCTCGTGGTGGTGCTGGGTATACTCGCCTCAATGATATTACGCAATAATTGCCACGTATTACGTAACAAATGAACGAGAGAGAGAGAGCGAGAGCGCGATATAACGAAAGTGTGTGTGTGTGCGCACCTATGTGTGTGTGCATACGTCTATTGATGTACTTATTTCTCTTACTCGGGTCCAGTGTTAGGTTGATGCATTATAGTGTGTACAATATACGTGTACACTATAGTATACACTCAATAGTGTACACAATACCCCTATAATGTACATATTACAGTGTATACTGTAAAAGTAGTACTACTATAGTACCCACTAGTACACAATTGAAACTGTCCTATTAGTTACTTATAAGTAGTACTTTTTATCTGTATTCGCATGAATCTCTTCACTATCTCTCTGAATAGAGAAGGGCATTCTCCTTTTCCTCTACCTCCCTTTTCTTTCTTTCTCCCCAGCAAACAGTAATAGCAGCATAATAGCAGCATAACAGCATATGCTAGAGCCTCAAATGTTTACATTGTGCTATTATGCTGCTATTAAATGTTTATTATGCTGCTATTATGCTGCTATTATGCTAATATTAATTTTAAAAGTATATTATGCTGCTATTATTATAATAGCAGCATAATAGCAGCATAATATCATGACAAATTAATATCAGCATAATAGCAGCATAATAGACATTTAATAGCAGCATAATAGCACAATGTAAACATTTGAGGCTCTAGCATATGCTGTTATGCTGCTATTATGCTGCTCTTACTGTTTGCTGGGTCCCTACATCTCTCTATTAAAACACCTAACTGGACACATATACATACACATACACACATACACATACACACACATACATACACATTCACACACACATACACACATTTCTTATTTATCGATTCGTATCTTATCTTGATTTTTTTCTTTCCCTATTTCTAATTTAATATCATTTAATATCTGTATTCGTTATATTCATCTATATGTGTGATATCTATTATGCGAACATTACACATTATAGAATTATTATTATTGATGTGTTGACATAAATATTTCAACAACAACAACTGCATTAGGTCATATATGACTTAATGTAGATATATATATATATATATATATATATATATATATATATATATATATATATATATATATGTATTAGGGCAAAGGTCTATAGGTTACACTGTGGCCTAGAATCATAGATTTATAGTTTATTGTAAACTATAAATCAATGCCTAGAATATATGTAATTGTGCAAGTATGTGAGTGTGTGTGTATTTGTGTGTGTGCGGCGCACTGTGCGCGCTCCTGTGTGTGTAAGAATGTGTGAATTCACCATTTTTTTTGTTAATTCCAATAGTCAGCAAATTACAAAATCATACATATGTAATAATATATGTTATATGTAATAATAATGATCACTATGTTATTGACTTCAGTACTGGCTATCCTCTAGCTAATAATATACAAACTATGTTCAATGTACATTATGTATTATACACATATCCATGTATATTCATTATTATATATTCTATTTGTCTACCATCATTCATATTTGTATATTTTTTATTAATAGTCGATTTGTCATATATATATATATATATTAGTTAGTATATATATATATATATATATATATACTAACATATAATGTATATATTATAATATTAATATTAATAAATATTATTGTCAGTAGGATGTTCCTACTAGGTTCTAACATAATAAATGTTAATACTATATATGTATATATATAATATATATTATATATATATACTTATAATTTACTTACTCATTTATAGACTTACATATATGTTTCATGCATTATTGTCACCATGTTATTTAAATTTGACCTTAATACATATAATTAACCCATACAATCTATACATCTATATTATAATACATATTGCATTGCATATATAAATATAGATATATATATATATATATATATATATATATATATATATATATATATACACATTCAACATATTTATAATATAAATATATAAATTGTATATATACTCAAACATATATAAATATATATAAATATTTACAAAGGTATGAACATGTACATATATATTTATATATATATATATATATATATATATATTCAAACTTACCTATAAATGCCTACACATACATGCATACATATGTATACACATTTATTGAATATATCAGTTGCACAATGAAATGCACATGATATCTGTATGCTTCTGGTAATCTATAATACTAATGATCATACATATAATACCAGGCATATACTATAGATGTCTGTTTACAGATGTCATAAATGTGATTATTATAATAACTATTATTACATTTAAATATATAGCATGATAGCATATCATTGGTTGAAAATATTCTTTATTATGCTTCTTATATACATTATATACTTCTATTCATTGACAATATAGTTAAATATACTAATATTATATATATATATATATATATGACTATATACTATATATGAGGACATGATATCTGATTATGTATATTTTTAGTAGGACACCCATTAAAGTATATTGTACACCTGTATGAGTCATACCTTATGATCAATAAATATTATACATTGTATTATATAAAATCGAATTTCTACGTTAGGATTATCATATATATATTACACACATATATATATATATAAAATATCTCTCATATTATATAATATTAAATCATAGATTTATAATATTATTAAGTTTTCATTTTGAAATCCCAGAAATATTTAACAAATTTTAAATTCTTACACTAGAAATTATATTATAATATTTATGTTAATTTCATTCAAATAAAATCTTGGTAGAAATTTATATAATAATAACAAATAAAGCATAATTTTCTAGGTTCTAATAACAATTATTTATATTATACATTAATAAATGAAAATCAATTTACTTGTATATTCTAAAGCTGCGACCACATGCTTTATAGATCATTTATAACATATCAGATATTTGATAATATTCACAAATGTGGTTTTTTTGAGCGATTATTTGCAAATGTGGTCACAGCTTTGGCAATATTTGTAGAATTTTGTATATACTATATCATATTATTTTATACATATAATAATAAAATGTATGATAATTTTATAAATATTGTCATCTACATATTTTTTTTGTAACATTATATCAGCTCATTAAATACAGTTTAAGTAACTTCTACAACTATATAAGATTATGTAATAGTGTCATGATAGCAGTTATATAATGTACTGTAAATAACATCAATAATATATTTGTACTCTATTTACATAATCAATATCTCGGCATATGTACATATAGACACACTTACATGTAAACACACATATATCTATAATCATATATAATAAGTAAATATATTACATTTATCATATGATACACATTTTTATATATATATTTATGTGTACAGCATTTGCCGAAGCAAAATAAAATTCTATATTTTTAATGCGTTTGAATAAATAAATATTTGTAGAAACCCATCTATGTATATATATATATATATACTTACACACACATTATATATAATCTTCTAATGACTATTATAATCATCTTCGCTATCACTTAACCATGTTCACACCCACATTCGTACACACACACCTACACACCGACACACACAGAGATGCTCGTTAATTCTGAAGTAGACCTGGACAGTGACCAAGAGAAGCAGTGGTCATCGTACCTACACAAGGCAGCCATCGCTAACCTTAGCCATGTGGTCGACGTCATCAAGAATATATTCGAAGTTAGTACCACTATTACCACCATTACCACCATCACTACCACCATTGTTACCATTACCATCACTACCACATTTTCCCATTACCACCATTGCCACCTTTATTACATTAATATAAATTTATGGTCGGCAAAATTGTTATTCTTTTTTAAGAATATTTCTATTTTATGTTTACATTGGTCAGTAAATAAATGAGTTTTAAAAATATCAGAATAATCAGTTGATATATATAAACAAAATGTGTAGGTATCTTAAATTGACTTACATACATTAAATTTAAATAACTTTGATTAAATATTTGATTATTCGAAATTTATGCATAATGATATTTGTTATTTTTTTTTTTATATTTCATTGATTTTACAGATTTTCAATTGATATAATCAATAATATATTTAATTTTAATTTTAATTTTAATATGTAAATATTTAAAAAATAAAATGATTTCTATTTGGTAAACAATGTATGGTCTACCATATTAACATTGGCTGTCAGGATGGCATAACTTATAAATACTTTTTTTTATTGATTTTTCATTATTTTATTTAATTTAGTCAGTTAAAATTCATTAAAAAATGTATACAATCTGGTACTAAACTAATTCTGTAAATAGTGAGATATAAAATGTATTGAATAATCCTTTGAATTTAATTAATTCAATTATTATTTTGTATATATAAATTGCATGACATAAAAACAGTGGAAAATTGTTTAATAAAAATGTATTACTATCTATAAATATTGACATTGATATTAATAGTAGTACTTATCAATAAAATAGAAAATAGGGTGATACAATATATATATATTATATATATATATATATATATATATATAATAATATAATAATAATAGAATCTAAATATAAATATGAATACAATAGAAATAGGGGAAATTAACCCATATAGACAAATAATTAAAATAATAAATAATAATTATAAATTTACAAATTCCTAGAAACCAGATTACATAATTTGTAATCAATTTCTTTTTTTATATTAAATTAAATTTTAAGAATATATCTATAAAATAGATAACATATATTAGAAGAATGTTCTATTGTGATGTATATAATTTAGTAATTTTATATAACCAATTTAAAATAATTAATTAATATGAAAACTATAAAATATAATTAATTTATTTAATAAATTAATTTAATTAATTGATTTAAAATTATATTTAAATATGATATTATATTACCTCATGAAAGTATATATATTTATCATTACCAATTATATCATTATGCAATAGTATAATAAATTACAATAGTCATTATCTATTAATGATTCTATTTATATTTTTTTTCTTATAAATGATACATGTATATACATTGCATAAAATTCTATTCACATAAATAGTCAGCATATATCCAACCATATGGCTCGATACATCTATAAATGTCTCATGAATGTTCTTGTTTGCATAACATATCAACTTATACACATTGTATACATTCTATATACACTGTAAACTGTATACAATCTAGACACTAATGATATATTGAATAAGAAATTTCAACATATCAATCATATATGCTTCTCTCACATATATTCACATTAATTATACTTTTGGTAAAAAAAAATTAATAAATAAACACATCATTATTTATGTTATAATAGATTCCTCTATATTCTATATCAAATTTAAATGTTATCACTAGGTATTTGATCAAATGAAATCTATATTACATCATAGAGTTGGAGATAATCTCTCTAGCTTTCTAGCATCTGTCTAGCTCTATGATTTGTATACATATCTTAAAATAATCAATCAGTGTATGATCAAAGATTAATTATCAATTGATTAACCGAATTAATCTAATAAAATTAATTTACTTTTTATAATAAGTATATTGTGTATTGTGTATTTATAATCAATTATCTATTTGTATATAGCATTATTAATATGTTTTGTATTATGTTATTTATAGATATTTATAGATATTATAGTAATGCTATATTCTGTTATCCTTGAATTCGTATATAATATATATTATACATTATTTTTTGTATTGTTTTTAGTTGATGAATATAAAAAAATTCTAAATATATACTCTACTATATTTTAATAATATATATTTTCTTTATATCTTTAAATGTTACCAAGAATATGATGAATTGACCATGATGTGGATTTAAATAGATTTACTAGCTAAATGATTGATATAACATTCACATCTATATTATGTAATGGATACATTGTTCATTATGTATGCTCATATACAAATACTTTGAATACCTTAATGCAATGCTTCTATTATATATATATATATATATATATGTATATTACATTTACTATATTTACTTTTGTGCTTATTTATTGCTTATAAATTAATTCATTGCACTATAGAACTGTAACTTCTTTATACCTTTATACATAGAAAATGGATTGATTTTGTGATTCTAATCTGTATTACTATTTATTTATAATACAATAGTAGTAGTATGTGTATAAACAGCATTTATTGTCACATTTATAGAATAATTAGGATTCAACTTATATTACAAGTATATATTAGATTAAAACATACACTATTTTAAAATATATATATATATATATATTAGATGCATTTTTATAAAATAATAAATTTAAAATATATATTTCCAATTTTAACATATTTTATCAAATGTAAATGGATAACATATAATATATAATGTATAACTATGTATAGTATTAAACATATATATATAGAATAATGCAATTTGTAATGTATTATTCATTGTATTATTAAATAAGTATTATATGTAAATGTACATACAGTAATGAAATGTGAAATATAAATCATGAATACAATATTTAGTCATATATCATATTTCAGTCAATATCTCAGATATATTGAAGTAGTAAAACTATCTCCAAATGCAGTTAGATATTACATCATATTCCACTTTCTCCATTGTTTCCACTAATAATCTCAATGTGCTTCAGGTATAATAACAATAGCATATATGAACAATAGGGTAATAATAACATGATATGATAGATTTACTATTTAATGTGTTTTTATGGTACTGTTGTATTATAATTAATTGCCAGAAAATGTCTGCATTGCACCCATTAATATCTACTATATACAATATATATTTACATATAATAACTCATATTGTGAGTTTCTGATTCATTCATAAATAATACATAACAGCTTCTTCTAGATTTATTAATTATCAATTGTACTTATCATTTACTATACGCCTAGAAGTATGTTGCATAAACAACTGTGGTTGAAGCAATGCAATCAATCAATATATAGCATAAACAATGGCTAAGGATGAATTGTGTAGCATATAAAGTACCATTAAAGAGATACAGTAACTGTAGTCTGTATAAAGCAACAAATACTATTATGCTAATACTAGCCTCATAGTAATTAATCACATAGCACATGTTCTACCTACATATAGAATAGAATATAAATGTATTGCAATCTATTATTAAATAAAAGAGTTTGTAATTGTAATAATGATGATAGTGAATTTTCTAAAATGTCTACCAGAAGTTCCTATCGTATATTTATTATGGCTACCAGTCATACTAGATCTTTACTTATATTCCTAGTATTATATATGCACTTTTATGTCTTTGTCTAATATATTCCATTTTTGTATGCCTTTACTTTTTAACGATTCGTGCATATTTAATTTTCACTATTATATAATCTCTATTATTTCGTGGATTATAATTCTTTGTATTTAAAGACTATTTACTAATTTAGTAAAATGTCTACTATTTTATACTATAGGGTGTATCGTACATAAAGCTTAAACTTTGTATAATCAATTACCATAACGTGGTTGTGTTTACTACCGCATACCCTACTGTATACCCTACCCTCCGTTCGCAGCAATTCCCGACGACCAACTCCTCTCTCGTCATGCACACCATCATGAAAGTCATGCTCGAAGTGAGGAACTGCAACTATCGCCACCTGTTGATAGAGTTTCGCAGCAGCACCACCACCACGGCTGGGGCTACAACGACCTTGACCTCGTCCCCGGTGCCAGTGGACACCTCTAAAGCGATCGTCACCGACAACGTAAACTACTGCATCGATAAACTCGCTTCAGCTTTCGATTTCAGGTGAGTAACGCTGATTAATAATGAAGAAAATATTATATAAATATCATTATAATTTAAATGAAAAAAAAATGTTTAAATTCTTCTAATAAATATTATTATTATTATCATATTCGTGTCTTTCTACGTTTTTTTGTTAATGAAGCGATATTTAATTAGTATGATCTTTGGTAAATATTGTGAAAATCTATTTAAAATTAAATGTGTAGCCGTTTTTATTCCATGAATTTGATGTCGTGCAATATATCTCTTCGAATAATATTGAATTCTATATTTAGTGTGTAGTGGTGTTGTAATATACATTATCTATAAATTAATACGTTAAGTTTGTATCTATATTCTAGTTAACATTTCATACATGATTATGTTATTATTATTAATAATAATATTCATCTTGTTAACATTTTCGTCATTAACTCTCAGTTTAATTCACATTTAATATATACATTATTCAACTATGTTGTTCTTCATGACATTGAATTTAACCATTAGTATAGTATATGTAAAGATATAGGATATTGTGTAAATGAATGTTAACATAGTAGTTATGCAATGATTATGCAATAATTATGAATCACGTGATATTAATTCTTCTGCAACTATTCAGAAATTATTAAAGCATATATTATAGTTAGTTACATACTTTTATATGAATTAAAACAATACATTATATCAGATAACGCGAAATCTATTTCAATTAGATTCCATTTAGCATATCAAATATAATATATATAAGAATATATTTTATTCACGTTAAATATATATCTCATAATATCACCATTTTAATTTTCTGTAAACTAATTAAAATCTATATAAGATCCGTATAAGATAAGCATAAGATAGACATAAGATCCGTATAAGATAGGCATTATATTTTCATTCGTAGAGTATATTTAGTATACAAGCAAGCCACCACTGATTATGCATATCATTCTTACGATCATACAAGTTACTCTATTCGATATCGTACAATGAACACAACGAGAGACTGTGTTATTACTACATTTACTATAATGACCTGTAACTGGTAACTGCTACTAGGCCACAGTAGTCTATTGTCATCATCATCATCATCATCATCATCATCATCATCATCAGTGTACGGTGACCTCAACTCTGTGTGTGTGTGTCCCCTGGTTATCTGATTACCTATGATTACTACCCTCTCTCTCCACCAGCAGTGGATAATCAATACATATTATGTAATAATAGTGCTGTGTGTATGCGTGTGTGATGTACACATTCACACACATGCACACGCACACATACACACACATATACACATGTACCTACACCCTACATTTGTTTTGTATCCTATATGTGTGACGCCGATACATAGAGTTATACGTTAAGAGATATATGTATAGAGTTATATGTATAGAGTTATATGTATAGAGTTATATGTATAGAGTTATACAAGCGACCAGCGTAGATTGACGTTAGATAAGACGTGCGTTGGTCAGTCAGTCAGGCGAACAATGTCTCCATTGTTTTCACTCGATGTGTTTGCAATACTCTGCGAACCTCTTTCTCTCGTGAATTGTGAACAGAGCTAAGGTCTAAGCTAATCTTTTAATCACTGTTGTATCAGGCTACGATTCTATTGTGCGTTGTCGGTCGTTCATTTCATTTTTAATAAGTACATTATGAATAATTTGTTCATAAAAGTTACTAATTTCTTATATAAACATACATATATACGTACATATTTGTATTTTAGATCATAAATAGGTAAAATATCACTAGAAAGCGTGAATATATACATTAATATGTATAGTATTTATAGTATTTATAGTACCTTATTAATTATGTTTAAAGTCTTTTTACATTTTAATTCGTAAGTACTTAATCCTCGCTGACTGCATACCACAACATCATAATAAAGGTATACGTTATATATTAATAATATCGAATGGGCATTATTATAGGTGTATCAGTAGTACTTGGAAGTATTGGTGTGGGGGATGGGGGGCAGGAAGTGCATTAGGAGTATAACATCAGTATTTCCGTTGCAAACTCGTAGAATCGTCTACATCTGATAAGAAGGAGTGTTGTGGCCTAACCAACAATAGATGGGAACAACACTAGATAATATTTTTAGCATTAGTAAAAGATATACACAAACAACAGCAGCAGCAGTAGCAGTAGCAGCAGTAGCAGCAGCAGTAGCAGAAGCAGTAGCAGTAACAGCAGTAGCAGCAATGTTATTGCTACAGTTATGTTTTAATAATAGCAACAATAAAAGCTATGTGAAAACAATTCTCATTTTTGTGGTTCAGTCACTATTGCATAATCAATAGTTATTATTATGTAATAGGGCCATGCTAATCTAGGCTGTGTACTCTAATGAATACATTTGTTAATTGTTTACTTAGCAATAACAATTGTAACAGAATTGAAACTATTTAAAGAATTTAGCATTATAGCAATTATCGAATATATATTTATATAAATACATACATATATATATATATATATATATATATATAAATAAATTTTTCTAAATCGATTTAATTTTAATAACTATCGAACATATATTATTAAACCATATACAGAATATCATATAATATATCACATACTATATGTATACTATATCACATACTATATGTATACTATATCACATACTATATATATGTATACTACTCTTTAGAATGTAGAAATATTCATCATTGTTTCATTGCTTTTTAGAAATATATTTCATAGCGTCAAAATAGCTAAATAAAATGTTTTGCTAAGCTTACCGTACTCATATTAATAAAATATTATTGTATAACAACAATTATTATTATATTTATTCACAATAATATAGACAATATCAAATATTATTAAGTATTCTTTTTCACTATTTAAATATCGATTGTTACTGCCTACTAAGTGTTGTTTAATCATTCATGTTATTGTGGAATTGATAAATATTTGAATATTCCGCTACACTTCATAATTAAACTTGATAGAAAATCGTTTCAAAGTTATTATATTAACGGCAAGTTACCGGAAATACTGGTAGTGGGTTACCTCCTATAGAATACCTACTACTATACCTACCTGGTTACCTACCTACCTACTTATGACTGACTGTTCACTACCATTACAGATTGTCTGAGATACTACAGGGAGATGTTGACACCTTTCCGTTACTTCGCCAGTCTGTGTCGCAAGAAAATCTAATCACTTCCAGCCAATCGGAATCTTGTTGGTATTGTAATAATGATAACAATACTAATAATAGATTATTGATTTTAAACGTTAATTGGTTAATTAAATAATAATTTGTTTTAATAATATCTTTGTTTCGTAAATGAGTGTGTGCACCTACACATAATAAATCTAATTTATACTTTACTTTGATATCTGCCACTGTGCAGCATTCTCCATACACCATACGTAGTTTGTAGCAGAGCATAAGTATTAATATATACCTTAATAATATAATGATATGTATATATATATATATATATATATTTGTTACAAAAATTAATGGATTTACATTATACTATACTATCTTATACAAAATGTTATATTAAAATATAATGATTAAATATAAGCTTTCTGCGAATAAATTAAATGAAGTTATTATCAACTAGTGCCCATGCATAATGACTCATACTAGTACCCATACATAATGACTAATACTAGTGTACATGCATAATGACTCATACTAGTACCATTGCATAATGACTCATACTTGTACCCAATGATAATGACTCATACTAGTTTAAATGCATAATGACTCATACTAGTCTACATGCATAATGACTAATACTAGTTTACATTCATAATGACTCATACTAGTGCCCATGCATGTGTTTAACTTTAATTCTATCAATTAGAACATTATAGTAGTATGGTTGATGATATATATATATATACATCTCTCGTAAGAAAAGAAAACAACAATTAATAAGAAATATATATATCTATCTCAAAGCTAATTAAACATCAATACCACCCATACACGTAGATGACCAATGGTCTGGGCATTGACCGTCCCAGTGTTTCTAGTGTAACACATATTCACATACTATATAAGTAACACGCACCTATATATGTATGATAAGTCGCTTGTCAATCAGTAAAGGGTTGCAAGTAGCAAGTGAAAGTCTATGCCATATGTAAATCAATAATGTTAATACATTTATTTATTTTTTATTATTAGTTTTGTCTCCCGTTTTATGTCATTTTGAATATCTATTTTCTATATTCAATAAATGATATTATTATTAAGTAGCAGGTGCATTGGTCTGATAGACAGGTGTGTATAGTCAGCTGACACCTTCCTTACGTACAACGCTTGTCCGTCCATCTGTGAAACTTTCAGCGCTACAACATCACACCCCTGCTAACCTACGCCACTGTCCACCAGATACCGAAGAGGAGGTGTTCACTAAACTCGAAGGTCTTAAAGCCGGCATGGATATCGCGTTCGATCACGCTAAATCTTGGACGAAATACGCCAAAGAAATCAGCTGTTACGTGGACAAGAGGAATGCATTACGTTAGTATCGTATATATCACATATTTATTATATGTATGTATGTATATATATATATATATATATATATATATATATATATATATATATATATATATATATATATATATATATATATATATTATGCATCCTATAAAAGTAATAATATGTTTATCCAATGCGAGTTGTTGTTAATAACAGCAGTTAAGTATACAATTAAGGGAGGATATTCCATCATTGTGGGTGGGTTCCATTGTGGGGGGGGGGTTGCATCAAAGTAGCGTGAATACGTGTAGACAGCCAACATTCCTATAAATAGAATCAATTTAGCTAGACAATGAAAAACTAGGCTTGTTCATTGTTTTTTCATTTCTATTAAATAAACAACAGTTGATAATTAATTTCATAATAAATTATATCATGTCAATAATATGTGAATCACCGAATTTCATAATGATAGCTATTAGTATTTTATTTTACAGAAATAAATATAATTTAAAAAATAATAATATTTTTATGAAAAACTTTTATAATTAATTTCATAATAAATTATATTATGTAAATAATAAATTTAATTTAAAAAATAATAATATTTTTTAACACACTTTTTGGTTATTATTATTTGTATTGATCTATAATAATAATATAATATAAATAACATAATAAATACGACATGATAATTAAATTTAAGATCTTTGAAAATTTATCAAACTTTTGAACATAATTAATAATTTTTTTTAAGTTTTTTAAATATAGGGGTCAAAACATTTATTTTATATACATTTGATAATAGGTACAATTGTTATATAAAAATAATAATATGAATTATATTATTAATTTATTACCAACATTTTTTTTGTTTATTTACATTGCAAATATATTATAAATTTGTAAAATAATCGTTCATTAAATATAATATATTCTAAAATATTTTGTTAATTGAATATTAATATATGTATATGAAATCATTACGAGGTGTATGCAAGTTTAGATCTTCATATAGTAGTGTTGCATAAACACCTGGTTTTATATAAATCACATTTCCTATAATCAATTGTAATGGTTTTGTTTGGTTTAGTTGGGTTTGTATATAAATATATATATATATATATAATCTTGATTAATGTTGTATCTTGAATATTGTTTCTTCAATGAAATAAGTGAATTCATTGAATTATTTGACTAAATATTAATTTAAAATAATATATTATTTACGTAAACAGTTAATTAATATATTTAATAGTGAATATAACAAATTTACTTTTTTTTTATTTGTAATGTATAAGTACAATAAATAAATAATATATGTAGTACTCTAATATAATAGGTATTTTAATATCTATATTTTTTAATATCTATATTACTTAAAGCATTCAATTATAAATATATATCTGAATCGAATCCATTTGATAATAGGATATATTATACATGAAGGAATATAATAGCATGATATATTTATAATACTTGTTAGTATGTCATATTTAATTAAACATTTTTTTACAATATAATAGTCCTATATACATATATATATATATATATATATATATATATATATATATATATATATTTATATATATATATAAATATATAAAAATAACATGTAAATGCATTTACCTCTAATTTATAATCCATTAATAAACTTTCCATTAATTATGTTATACATGTATAATGTATACTTTATATATAAATCTGTGAGTCATTGATTTTTAATCGAATAGTTGGATAATAACAATTGTATAAATATAGAAATAACAGCATTCTTTGTATGTAACAGTAAAGATTCATTTGATAGGATTAATATAAAATTAAACATAATTTTTTATTCAATGCATATATATATATATATATATATATATATATATGTATACATAGAATATATTTATATATATAAACTATAAAATATATTATCAAAAAAAAGTAATAACTTAATGGTTAAGGTATAGTCATGTATAAATATTTGTTATATATATATATATATATATATATATATATAATAAATAATTTATATTATATTATTTATTTTATATTATAATTAATTCATTATATGTTATTATTATATGCAGATAATATACTAAATATAATCGTATATTATCTTCTTATCACATGTTATCATAATAGATAATTAAGTTATTCAAGGGAATTTTTAAAATTAGGATTAATCGTAATAAACAAAATAAAACTTCTATGTTTCCCTATATAGACAGTCTACTGTAGTATGTACGCAATGTACTAACTGCCTGTCTAACTGGCCTCGCATCATTGCGGACAGTCTAGTTAGTTACCAGCCAGTTACACTGAACAGAGGCATATACCGCACAACATCACACCCCATAGCGTACTCTTAATGATTAGTCAGATAAATCTACAAATAAATTACAAACATAGTGTATTCACTATAAAATCGAGGTCGAAAATGTGAACAAAAGCTTTATTAACAATTTATATACATTTATAAATATATATACATGTGGATACGTACAATGGACAGTGTTCAACTGACCTACTTAATAATCACACCCTTATAGGTTATAATAATAATCATATAATTTATTGAATATAGAAAATAGATATTCAAGATGACATAAAACAGGAGACAAAACCTAAATAAATAAACGTATTAACATTATAGATACGCCATAGTTTGGCCCTGCGTATACGTTAATGATATGCCAACAGAACCGCCACAGATCTCAGCTTTAAGGTGTTTAGCTAATGCCTAAGTTATTCGTGACACCTTCGTTGCGTGGGCGGCATTATACCTCTAGCGGTGTGAATTCAATTACTTTCACGACACCCAGTAAATATATACAGGTGATCTAGTTTACTATCATCAGAGACAACCGTCACTACTGTAGGAGTGACTAACTGTACCTATTAATGTTGTAACCCATTGAATGTAGTGAATTATTCGAATAGTTTTCCGTTCTGCACACATATATATACACACTTCTATATATATATATATATATATACACACATATATATATGGATATATGAATATCAATATATTAGCAGTACAATAAATAACTAGTTATATAAACAACATGACGGAGCCTCGTGTAATTAATGTACACCACCACCGAAACCATGTATTCAGCGTATTAATTAATAGCTTATTTATATTTGTAACGCTACATTTATATATATATATATATATATAGTTAATGTAATTGAACCTATAATAATGTATATATATATATAAAAATATATATAGATATATATATATATATATATATATATATATATATATATATATATATACAACTATTAATATACTTAATCACCAAATGTCTATCCACCCTAAAATAACAAACTCTTTAACAATGTTAACAGTTGTGGAATACACCAAGAAGTTAGTGAACCTGGCGACGGGCTTGCAGACTGAAATAACCAATGATGTAAGTATGATTCACTCTTATTAACTGCCCGGTAGCCTAGCGGGCTAAGTCGTCAGACACACAGGCAGTAGGTCACGGGTTCGAGCTTCATACGCACCATTACAATAGGTCTTAAAATAATATTTAGAAATTATCTTATATAATTGTATATAAATAAATGATCGGCTCTAGTTAAAACCACGGATGCCTTAACATGAGAGCGGCTTCGAAGGTACATTAGGGCCATATGGTTATAAGTGAAAACTTCATCTAAGTTCCTGGATAGGACTCCACCAAAATACAAATAACAATAACAGTAATATCACTGTAGTGGTATAGCCATAACTAATAGCGCAAGCGATTTCCATAATAATAATAGTCGTTTTACTCACTAGGGAAATAATCTACTGTTTCGCGGCCTACATTTGCAATCACTCGACCGCGACATTAAGCACGCACAACACGTGCAGAAGAGCTGGGGTAACCTTCAGTCTAAAGAATTCGTACAGGTTAGCCTACTTCACTAATGGCAGTCAGTGAAGATAACATAAGATAACACAAGATAACACTAGTTGATCGTACAATCTTCTGTTGTGATTATATTGTGAAATATGATATTCTATCGCGAGTCCTAAATACTTATAATAATAATATAATAATAATAATAATATAATTTATTGAATATAGAAAATAGATATTCAAAATGACATAAAACAGGAGACAAAACTAATAATAAAAAATAAATAAATGTATTAACATTATTGATTTACATATTTCCATAGACTCTTCTCTTGTGTAGTTTATATTTAATTACGTACGTTATTCGTTCTATATGGCTTTTAAACCGGTAATACATTATTACTTATAACATTACACCACCACACCACCACCACACCACTTTATTCAGTTAAACAACAGACGATTGGATCACGAACGCAAACGCAAACTAATAAAAGACTCGTACTTCCGATGCCTGCGTAAGATGGTGAGTATTACAAAACACACTATATTGCAGCGGATGATGCTTAATATAATGCGTAGAGGGGAGGACATACTGGCAATATACGTGCTTGAAACACACATACGTGATATCTAGTATGTTTGATAACAAATGCAATTTATCGAAAATTATCGCGAATAATCGCCTGAAGTATTACCTTCTTACATTAAGATGATGTCTAACTCCATGTCCACGTGCATCATTAACTACACGCATCATTAACTACACACATCATTAACTGCACGCATCATTAACTACGTGCATCATTAACTACACGCATCATTAACTACACGCATCATTAACTGCACGCATCATTAACTACGTGCATCATTAACTACACGCATCATTAACTTCACGCATCATTAACTACACGCATCATTACTAGACCGACGCCAGCATATCATTAACTACATGCATCATTAATTACACTCATCATTAACTTCATTCATCATTAACTTCACGCATCATTAACTACACTCATCATTAACTTCACGCATCATTAACTTCACGCATCATTAACTTCACGCATCATTAACTACACGCATCATTAACTACACTCATCATTAACTTCATGCATCATTAACTTCACGCATCATTAACTACACGCATCATTAACTACACGCATCATTACTAGACCGACGCCAGCATATCATTAACTACATGCATCATTAATTACACTCATCATTAACTTCATTCATCATTAACTTCACGCATCATTAACTACACGCATCATTAACTACACTCATCATTAACTTCACGCATCATTAACTTCACGCATCATTAACTACGTGCATCATTACTAGACCGACGCCAGTGCCAACGTGAAGAGTGCCCGTAAATCATACGAGAACAAGAAGTTAAACCTTCAAGCTGCCAGTAAACTCTACCACGAAGTAGATCTAAACCTTTCGTCTTCGTCTAGTTCCACTCATCGCAAACGTAAGGGCTTCGAAGATGCCCAACATAAGGTCACCATACTAATGTACACATAACATGTATGTCAAGGTCACCACACGTACACATAACATGTATGTCAAGGTCACCACACGTACACATAACATGTATGTCAAGGTCACCACACGTACACATAATATGTATGTCAAGGTCACCACACGTACACATAATATGTATGTCAAGGTCAATGATTGTAAGATAGTTGTATCGCAATCATCGTAGAACAATTATTATAAACGATTAATCGTATTAACTAAATAATTAACAATTTAATAATTTATAATCTAGTTATAATTCTTAATTATGAGAATAATATTTCTATCTCGTTAAGATATGATTAGTATGTATTTTATTGAATATCTCTGTTGATATGATAATTAAATAGTAGTAAAAGTATGAACAAAATATAGAAATTAAATCAATAAATTTATTGTAATCGATTTCAATAAAATACATTTAAGTTGAAATATAACATCAAACATTTTAATATTTTAACTGTAAAGTAGTATTGTAATAATATATTATGCAGTTATTGAGACTGAACTAATAATGTAGATTGTTTTTAATGATGAATTAAAATCACCCTATTTTCCTATATATATATATATATATAGTATAGGTTGATAATTTTAATTGCAGACATTAGAAGCTGACAGACTTTTAATAAAGAACATTGAAGATGCTCGAGAAACTAGAAAAGAATATAAACTTTTCAAAAGTTATTATCTTGTACACATATAGCTGCAGTGCATGCTGTAAATGATGTCGAATAACTGGGTATTTCATTAACTGAATTGTTTCGGGTTTCACAATATGTTGTCATGTTGTGTTTCAAGTTTAATCTGGTTTATTATCGTATATAGTTAATGTTAATTATTATCTAGAATAATGTTAGAGAGTTATATATGTTCCATTGTTATCAGAACATTTATAATTTATAAGTTGGCATATAAATTAAATAATTTAAAAAATATATGTTCAATTTATAAATATTGAAATATTATTAAAAATTGCTCATTATTAAATATCTATGTTTATAATTATGTATCCCAATGTTAATAAGAATAGTTATAGAATATCACCTTTAGTTTATATTTAAATTTAATTAATAATAAGAAAAAAATTCTGATGAGAAACAAATTATTTTGAATATATATATATATATATATATATTAATATATATATAATTATAAAAATATATGAATAGTGTATTTTATTAAATTTCAATATTTATTTTATTAATTTGATATTCTAATTGACAATATTTTTCAAACTTATAATTATGATATTTTTTAATTGGTATATATTTAAATTTATATACACATATATTTCATAATAATAAGATTATATATATATATATATATATATATATATATATATATATATATATATATATATAAATATACTCTAAATTAAATATAAAATTCATAATATAAAATATATAACAATTTGTATTTCATGACCTCCTCCCACTGAATGTTAATAGTACATGTAATAGTACTAGTAATAGTACTAGTAAGAGTATATGTAATAGTATCTAATCTATAATGAATTACCTCTCTGAACTCAGAGGAAACAATAGCCGCCACCAAAGAACTAGTCTGCGAGAGTGACCAGATCATGAAGGACGTGACCTACAAATACTTCAGCGGCCTCTACGCAATGTATGAGAACTCCCCAGCTCAGGTTCCATACCTCATACCTCATTATCTGTGTAAACCTAAGCTCACTATAACAAATACAGCCCGATATCGGCTCGATTTGTATAGGTTGGGCTATTTTTTTTGGTGTGAAACCAGTTTACATACATCTATATATTGTAATTTATCATCGCGTATATAAACTTATTACATCACCTTATAGCAACGTAATACAACATATCACGTTGTTATTCGATAATGCATCAAACCAGATAATCTAAATAACCTAACTACCATTTGTAACGTATTGTAAATAGTTCATCTATATATATATAAATTTATATATTTTCTTATAAATATACATTTAAAGTAATGACGTAATACACCTACAAATGTATAAACAATATCAGCGTATGAATGGGTTGACTATGCATTGCTTACTTGTGGTCACACTAAACATCACTGTGGCAACACAATCAGTCAATACTTCTGATAGCGCGGTGTACACACACTATTTCATAACTTACTTTTGTTGTTGATAACATGTATTATTAGAAATCATATTACATAACATTTACCTGTATACTGTGGTCGTTGTGGTTCACTATTTGTTAATTGCATATAAGTCATGCTTCCATATCCACAGCGCATGTTATATCTCAGCCTGGCTGGAATTATCAATTCGAGAATGTGAGCCAGGCTGAGATTTAACATAGGCTGTATGCATGGAGGCATGGCTTATATGATGTAATAAATCCATTCTATTACAAAATAGTAATCACAATTACCATAGACTGCAAATGACCATATAATTATCATATAAACTAAATTATATTGAATTAAATTAAATTTAATAAATAATAAAATTGTAAAAATTGACATATAATTTCCTAGCTAATTATTACATAATAAACATATGTATTTTAATGTATGTAAAGTAACAAACAAACACCGCGTGCACAGATACTAAACCTACGGGAACAATGTGCAGACATGCAGCCGGGGTCTGGTTTCTTTGAATACATTCAGAACTATCTGAGGCAAGTGAACTGTCACCCTGATGATAGCTCCAATGTTGAAGATGCCAATTTCGATTCAATGTAAGCACATGCTATACTGCTCTTACTACACTGACCTTACTACACTGACCTCATTGACCTTACCTTACTACAATGAGCTACTACACTGACCTTACTACACTGACCTTACTAAACTGACCTTACTACACTGACCTTACTAAACTGACCTCACTGACCTTACCTTACTACACTGACCTCACTGACCTTACCTTACTACAATGAGCTTACTACACTGACCTTACTATACTGACCTTACTACGCTGACCTCACTGACCTTACCTTACTACAATGAGCTTACTACACTGACCTTACTACACTGACCTTACTACACTGACCTTACTACACTGACCTTACTACGCTGACCTTACTACGCTGACCTTACTACACTGACCTTACTACGCTGACCTTACTACACTGACCTTACTACACTGACCTTACTACGCTGACCTTACTACACTGACCTTACTACAGTGACCTTACTACAGTGAGCTTACTACACTGACCTTACTACAGTGACCTTACTACAGTGAGCTTACTACACTGACCTTACTACAGTGACCTTACTACAGTGAGCTTACTACGCTGACCTTACTATGCTGACCTTACTATGCTGACCTTACTAAACTACATCGAGGCTTAGGTCTCACTTGTGAATTATAATCGCAGCGTTTTTTATAAATCAAATACATCATATGTTTATGAATATTCACAAATGTGACTTTAGCTTTACTATACTGCCCATTCTATACTGCATGACTAACATGATACACAGAGATAGCAGGAGATTAAGCCATTCATCTGAAAGTGGCTCTGATATATTACATCATCACGGTTAGTTTCCTCCTCCTCCTCTTCCTCTTCTTCCTCCTCTTCCTCATCTTCCTCTTCTTCCTCTCCCTCTTCTTCCTCTTATTCCTCCTCCTTCTCCTCCTCCTCATCCTCCTCCTCTCCCTCTTCTAACAGTACACATTATAATATAAATTCCATCAGAAGATTCGGACAGTCTCAGTGGACAGAGCTACAAGTCTATGGAATATTCATGTCAGAAAAACATGGACGAACAAGGTGTATATCTCACGCATTCCTACGACTACAACTAATAAACAGTATTATATATCTAGTGCATATAATACCTTCGCAATCTACATATCATAGAACGTATTCCAAGACATCATTATCACAAGGTAGTATGTTTCTGTTATGCAACTCTATCTGAACTATAATGAAAGCAATAAACAACTCTCACTCCAAATAACGTTACATCACACACACGAATGTTACATAATATATAACTATTACATCACGCGCGCGCAATACTATTACATAACGCAAACGTTACATCACTCTCCAGGTCTGGGACTCGGTCCAATTCCCGCGATCGTAAGTAATTGTGGATCTATGGATGACAGGCATGAGTGTTCAGAGTTTTATTGCAGCGGTCACCACCCCCACCCCCAGCACCCCCACGGAAGCCACGGGGCGGGGGCGGCGGGTCTCCTCTCGGCAGACAGCGATTACCAGCACCACTTCCGCGGTGTGCGTCTATCCCCCGCGTCTAGAACGCACTCGTTGCGTAAGCTGAGAACTCCCTCTAGGTGTCACCACTGCTCTAGTTTTGTTTACTTTCACGGCGCCGAATGCAGACGGGTTCGTGCTGCTGGCGGCGCCGCTTTTTGTCATCGTACCGCTGGGAGGGGGTGTGGAGGGGTGCGGGCGGGGTGGGGGGGTGGGAAGTATGAAGTAACTTGAATTTCCGATGGAACGATTTATTTTTATTTATTTTAAAAATATGGTTTTTTATGGACGAAATATCTCGAACTAATTTTATTTTAATTAAACATTTCATTATTTCACTATTTCATAGTTTCGCGTACGTACAATGACAAAATGTAGAACTTGCATGTCGTTTCAGTAGCCTATCGCGCGTATAGTCGGTACGTAGGTGAGTTTTCCATCTATCTATCTATCCTAATACATAAACTACTTGCATGGAGTGATTTTCTGCGTTCGCGTGGCTGATCGACAACTGGGCCGAAGTACATGGTTTTAACGGCGGTCGAGTTTAGCGTGTTTACCTCTCTACCCCCCCTTCGTTACCCCTTTCCTCTCCGCGTGTGTCTACGGCGTTCGTTCGCCCCTCGCCCTCTCTCTCGTAACCTTTCACCCCTGCCTCCGTTGCCCCCCTTCTCACCTCCCCCACCTCTTTAGTGCGGACTGACATCGCACAAGAAATGCCTCGAGGTGTTGGCGCACATGTGTCAAGATACTCGTCACGGCGACCTGAATGCCCTTCGTCGCGGCTCTCGTATGACTACCTTCGGTGTGCCCATAGCCAATCAGACGAAGCGAACTATGGTCCCGTATCTAGTGCGGCGGTGCATCGAAGAAATTGATAAATTCGCCCTGGAACTACGGGTTAACCTCTCACCTCTAGGGTAAACTAGCATCTATATCGTATTGTATCGTGTTGTAACGTGTTATTGTAATTTATCTCTGCGAATTTATCGCATATTTTATTTTTAAACCATATAAATACATATAAATTATATGATCTATAATATAATATATATAATATATATATATATATATATAATACTTTACATAAAACTATATATAATATATATATATATATATATATATATAATACTACATATAATATATATAATATACTATATCTAATATATCTATATATAATATATATCTAATATATCTATATGTAACAAATTGAAGCTCGTTCGTATATACTTTATTGAAGCAAAGACCTGTATGACAACATAAATACAAATAATAATAATATAGTAATAATAATAACGACAATGACAATATGTACCAACCCGGTGAGACGCAGAACCAAAAGTGTATCAATCTCAGCGAGCGGCGTTCCTTTTATAGGAAACGAATACCACGAAATATACAAACGATAACAAATATAAAATACATAACGAATAACAATTTATACAAATAATAAAACATTTAATTTCAACATAGAAATCTACACATGACTATGCAATCAACCGAGCGTGAAGCCTAAAATAATTTATGCATGCAGATATATCGATATTACGTAATGACCGAATTGAATTAAATTCAATTCGACATAAATGTATATTACATTAAGGGGGCGTGCGACGTTCATTTATTTCTAAAAAAATGTATAAATAAATTTTTTTTTATTTAATAATTATATTATATAATTAATTATCTTTCATTTATAAAAAAAATCTTTAACAAATTTGCAATATAACTATCAAAATTCGATGTTTTATGACACCTACTAGTCCGCCATTTTCTAAATACTTTGTAAATAAAATAAAATAATAAATAAAATAATAATTATTATAAAATATTAGGTATTATAAATTCATTCCATTTTATGAATATAAGATCGATTTTAAAATGTTTTGAAATATATGTTTAGCTTATAAATATTAAAAAAAATATTACTTTATTTTTCAACATCAATTTACTCAGTAACTTTTTTTATGATAAGTAATGTTACTAAAACATTAATATCTTTTTATTACTGAATATTTTTTGATAAAACCTTCTGCATTGGAAATATATTTATATATAGATTAAAAACAAATACGTTAAATTTATAAATTAAAAAAAATAAAATATATATGACATTATTAATTATAAATTATTAGATATTATTCTAAAAATTTAACGTTATTGTTTTTAATCTATATATAAATATATTTCCAATGCATTTATTCAATTATTTATACAATTATTCAATAAAATAAAAATTGATGAAAATGAACGTCGCACGCCCAGATATATACTTAATCGATATATATGCAGACTTCACTTTATAACATATATATAATATATATCTAATATATCTATATATATATATATATATATAATTAACTAATAATAACCTGTGTGCAACATCTCCTCAGGGAATCTACCGGGTGTCTGCAGTGAAATCTAGAGTGGAAGCCCTGTGTCAGAAGTTTGAAACCAGCGAGGACAATGTAGACCTGGCAGACTATCACTCTCACGTCATCGCCAACGTGCTGAAGTTGTACCTGAGACAGGTAACGCCACCTATATTGTGTATTGTAAAACCAGAGCTATCTCGGTATGTACATACATCAACTCAATAATAGCGATTACAAATATACCTACCTCTCTTATATTTAAAGGGCTCATATAATGGAGAATGTAGACTTTTGTTATATCGGTAACATATTAATTTTGGATATTTTAGATAATAATTTCAGTATTATCTTTAATATCATATTATTTAATATTATAAAAATTAATAATAAAATGTCATATTCAGCTTCCTGAACCGCTGTTGACTTTCACCTTATATCCGCAACTTATACAACTAGCAAAGGTTACCATCATTAACATCTATTCTATCTCCTCTTCCTCCCCTTGTTCCTACTGCTCCTCTTGCTCCACGTTCATCTTATATTCCTCTTCTCCTTCTCTTCCTTACCTCCTCCTTCTCATCCCCTGCATCCTTATCTTCCTCCCACTCCTAATCCTCCTCCTCATCCTCCTCTACTACCGACCAACAGGATGAACTCAACAAGACGATATCTTCGACTAGTGAACAATTCTTCCTGTCGTTAAAGTCGCTGATATTCCGCCTGCCTAAGCCAAACTTTCAGACGTGTGGAGTTCTAATGCGCCACTTGAATATGTTAGCCTCACCCCACCCCATAATTCTTCCACACACCCAGAACTCTCTCATACCCACATTATCTCTCACACCCTTTCATAACTCTCCCACAACCCTATAAATCTTCCGCACCCCTCATAATTTTCTCCTACTCTATCACAGAGTCGCTCAGAATGAATCCGAGAATCAAATGTCCGCCTCTAATCTAGGAATAGTGTTTGGTCCCACCCTACTTCGCAACCGGTACGTTACACCCCACCCTACCCCTCCCCCCCCCGCACTATAGTATTATAACTAATCCACCCCCACCCTACTTCGAAACCGGTACGTTACACCTAGCCCCATCCCAGTAGTATTATAACTAATCCACCCCCACCCTACTTCGAAACCGGTACGTTACACCTAGCCCCATCCCAGTAGTATTATAACTAATCCACCCCCACCCTACTTCGAAACCGGTACGTTACACCTAGCCCCATCCCAGTAGTATTATAACTAATCCACCCCCACCCTACTTCACAACCGGTACGTTACACCTAGCCCCATCCCAGTAGTATTATAACTAATCCACCCCCACCCTACTTCACAACCGGTACGTTACACCTAGCCCCATCCCAGTAGTATTATAACTAATCCACCCCCACCTACTTCGCAACCGGTACGTTACACCTAGCCCCATCCTACCCCCCCCCCAGTAGTATTATAACTAATCCACCCCCACCCTACTTCACAACCGGTACGTTACACCTAGCCCCATCCCAGTAGTATTATAACTAATCCACCCCCACCTACTTCGCAACCGGTACGTTACACCTAGCCCCATCCTACCCCCCCCCCAGTAGTATTATAACTAATCCACCCTCACCCTACTTCGCAACCGGTACGTTACACCTAGCCCCATCCCAGTAGTATTGTAACTAATCCACCCCCACCCTACTTCGTACCGGTACGTTACACCTAGCCCCATCCCAGTAGTATTTTAACTAATCCCCCCCGCCACAATCTAGACCTAAAGAGGAACCATTCAACTCATTGCACCAGACACTAGAGGATACCCCATGTCAGACTCGACTCATTGAGTTAATGATAGTCAACATGAAGGTAGGGCCACCCAATGTCACCTCTATACTACTTTGCTATCTACTATAGCCAATCAACCAATAGTTTATTTATTATATATACAATATTACGGTATAATGATTATAATAATTTCTAAGTGAAACATAACTTATAATAGTGAATAAGTTAAAACTTGAACCAATAAATTATAAAGAATATTCAGGGAAATAATAATTTATTTAGAAAATACTTTAACCTAAAAATTCGAGAAAATTGTTGTTCATTTTATATTATTAATAACAAAATTATAATGTATTGATGTATCATATTTGTATTGTAGTTATAAACAATTTATTTATTTAAATTATCATATAAGTTTCATATTATGAATAGGATAATAACAAAATAATTAAAAATATTGATATTGAATCATGATGAGTTTATGAACATATCATTTTCCTATTTTCTATCTATTATAATTATATAATGTTTAAAATATCCCTAATTGTAACATACATTGCTGAACCCTTAAGGGGGGAGGCGCGCGTTCATCTAACCAATGCTAATTTAGCTCTATCTAAAAACGCTAAGGATAAATAACTAATGGAGACAATTACATAAATTTTTTTGTATTCAACAGATACTTTCCTCCATCATAAAGGATCTGTCTTTTTATAAATGTAATTAATTTAAAATATTGTAAAAAAATAGTCTCAATTAATTAAATATTTATTTTTAATTTTTGTCATTAAAATGCTAGTTTATCATCATTTATTTAATTATTATAAAATATAATAATAAATCCAACAGGATTCTTATAGATGTAAATGTTTTATATTTATAGTAAAAATTTCAGATAAAAATATTAAAAATTAAAAAAGTAATAGGCATTTACACGAGGTTACTAAGTGAAAAAGTAGAAACTTGAGAAAATGACATTCAAAGTTTTATTAATTAAACAAATAATCACAAAATATTATAAAAAATATATATATATATATATATATTACGTTTATATATATAAATGATAAGTAAAATACAATGATATATAAATAACACTGAAACACTAATAATTAGTACTAATATATAGTAGTACTCAAATATATATTATAATTAGATATACAAATAAATATATTTATAGAAGTTATAAACTAGAAAAATATAAATGTATATATATATAGTAATAGTTTAATAATAGTTATAAAGTATTATACAAAATAAATAATGAATAATATAAAATAAATACAAGAATATAACGTATTGACTAAACAGAGCTAATTATAGAAAGAACATTTCTACATTTGTTTGGAATGGTCTCTTTTCAACCAATGATATCTTGTTATACACATATGGGATTTGTTTATTAATTATATAGAATATATCTATAATCTATGCTTGATGAAATAAATTAGTAAAATATTTTCATACGATATCGAAATATACAATTAAATGTGACAAGTATTTACAAAAAATCCTGTTAATTTCAAATAATTATTATATCGATTACGCTTATAAAAACACTTTATATTATATAAATACTCAAAAATAATTAATGAAAATTTACAAATTTATAAATAAGATATTAAACATGGATAATATATAATAATTTTTTTTTGTTAAAATAAAAATATTAATCATATTTTAACTCGCCTCCACCCTTAATGGTTATAAATAATAATTAAAATTATATATTTACGTGAATGTTTCTTAAACAATTTATAATTTACTTCAGATATATTAAATAAAATAATGATTAATAATGATAAAACATTAATTAATACATTCATTTATCTATAATTTTTAATCTCAAAAAATGTATTTATATATATATGTATATATATATATATATATTAATTAATAATATATATTTAATAATAATATAGGATATTATTAAATATTAATTAATGATATATATTTAATAATAATATAGAATATTATCAAATATTAATTAATAATTTTATTTCATGTTAACCAATGTAATATATTAAAAATGCAAGATTAAATTTAACATTACATATCAAGTTCACGTCATTTCGTAATTAATAATTTGTATTGATTTTAAAAGTGTCCTAAAAGTAAACAACTTATGCTCTAATGCCCGTCTCGCATCAACCTGACCCTATTGACCTCCTACACCGCAGCAGTTCACTCACCATTCTATACACATTCCCATAGGAGATATTCTTCCCAGATCTGGGAGACGACTTACCAGATAACCAAGCCCAGGATAACAATGGTAAGACGATACTGCCACTCTAGAGATCTCGAGGGGAGTGATCTCTTGTGGATTGGTGATCTCTTGCGCAATCATAATATATGTAATTATGTAATTAAAGTAGTAGAATTTACGTTGTGCACGAAATCACCAAACCGTATGAGATCACTTTACTAGAGATCACTGATTACCTCTGCTCCTTTCCTCCCTCCCTCCCATACCATGAGCACTGGTTTCCTCCGTTCTAATACGTTCTTCATTTCTCATCGGTTACCTTTTTGCTCCACTTACCCCACCCCCCTCGCCCTCGATTAACTATTATTACTCACATTACTCGCACTGAAGACGTTAGAATAAAGATTCAGCCCTCGGACATTAAAGAATGTGAATGTGAAAGGTTTTACAGACATTTGATCATCGTTTTATCAGTTTTAATGATTTCTCTTGTGTTAATGCCAACATTAATATACGATATTATTTAAACGATTGATTTATACATCTATAATCACATGTTTATTTTATTTTGTATTAACATTACTAGACATTTAATGTAAGATTTTGTAATAACAAAAATATCATATCAATATATTCATATATATCATATTTTTTATCAATTATCAATTTATTTTAATTCTAAAAATGTATATATAATTTATTACCTAACATTTGTTTGTAATATTCAATAAATAATATAATATTTTATATACATATATAATATATAATTTTATTTACTATTATAACTACAATTAATTGAACCAGTATTCATATTTAAATTTCATATTATCAATATTATCTATATTAATAAAGTTCAATTTATTGACAGTGTACCTGAAGAAAAAGAAGAAACATTTGTCCAGGTATAATCATAATACAATACGTGAATGGTAGCTATTTAATAGAATAAAAAACATTCTTTGAACTCTATAACTGTCATGTGCATTTAAACACTCGATATACACGAGTATTTCTAATATTGAAACTGTTTTATATTCTTTCTGTATTATGATTGACAAGTTTGCGAGGTGAACTAGACTCAGCGATATCTAAGCTCTCTATTCTCACACACAGTTTAATGATACCAGTGACAGTCCCAATGAACAATCATCGTCTTCACTCGGTTAGCATACTATCTCCAGTGACCTCTCACCTATCACGTGACCTATTGACCTTTACTGTTAACTCTCGAGAGCTTGGACCACACTTATCACCACCACCACCACCATCACCACCACTGTCTATACATTCCACATTAATCCACAACAAACCACACGTTAAACAGTTGACCAGGAAGGGCTGTCTCAGTAACTTTGTTTCGCGGTAATTTCTATTGTCTTTGCTAATTTCCATTTGTTAAACCCTAGCGACCCGCCCGACCCCACATCTGAGCGCCACCACCACCACCATCATCAGTATCGTTGTTGTCTTCGTCGTAATAACCACGATTCCGTTATTTTCACATTCTCGTCGATTACCGATTAACAGTCGAATTTTCTTTTACTCGTGTTTTGCTTCCACCCTTACCCCGGCCGTTAACGTGCCCCTTCTGCGCCTCATTAGCTCGCCCCCTTTGCAGATAACACGGTTGCGGCGGCGTCGAGTCCGGGTCTCAAGCACAAGATTCACGCCTACGAGGTCACCGCCTCCTCTCTCTCGTCTCTGACCTCTGAACCTCTGACCCGACCCAAGGCCTACGTTCCACCCCCTACACCGCGTTCTACCATCGTTAAGCCGGTACCCACTACAGCAGCGCCCCCCGATCTCGGTATAGTGTTCCACTCCCTACCGAAGCGAACCACTTCTCACCGCGGCGGCAATAGGCTCGGTTCTTCTGAGTGCGCCAAGTCGTTACCCTCTCTGGTAGATGACAGCATACCACCCCCTGTCGGTGCTGGTGGTTACGATAGCGCTACTGAGGAACGAGGCAGCAGCGGAGATCTCTCACCAGGGGACTCTGACGACGCTACTTCTGCGTCTCTTACTCGGCGTCAAGAACGCTACGTTTGACCTCGCATGACCTCTACCTGACCTCTACCTTACTACCTGACTACTATCTGACTACCTGACCTCTACCTTACTACTACCTGACTACTACCTGACTACTACCTGACTACTACCTGACTACTACCTGACTACTACTACTACCTGACTACTACTACTTGACTACTACTACTACTACTTGATGGTTTTATTCGAAATGTTCACTATAGACACTACACACAGTACGATTACACATCGATTACGTTTTTATTTATCTGCCATTTTAACTATTCATAGACTTTATCGTATTACTTAACGAAGTGAATAAATAAAGTAATCTTTTGATTTAAAATATTTCCACGATTTATTATTTCAAATATAAATATACGAGCGCTGTTGCCTATGTTGCGTTATGATTAATGGATGTATACATGATTGAAAGAGACTGCCTAGAATTCGAACTTCAATTGACCGCAGTTTGAAATCAGCACCTCTTTCCTGGGGCGATCGTTTATAGTCTGCTGCTTCTCGATTGCCTTCAGAGTTTTGGTTCCTTCGACGACTTGTCTAAAATGATGTGAGAATGATGTTATGAGATGTTATGACACGACTGTTTAGATTGTACGCTAACGTACGCACTCAATCATTAAACGCCTGAATCATACATCAATTAGGTATCGAGATGTGAATTAATTGAAGTGTGTATATAATAGATACCCGCGAGTATATGTAACGCCAACACAAATATACGTTAAGGGGTTTTTAACCGATAACAATCTAATCAAAATCAAAAATGTATTACATAATACTAATTTATATTTTTATTATCTGTACAAAAATTATAAATTATATTATACTTCCTTTTTACATAGATTTATTATCATAATAAATACAATGAATAACAAATTATTTTATTTTTTATAAAATAATATAAAAATAATATAAATTATTTGAACTTGCCATAAAATTATTAAATCATCATTTAATTATTTAATAAATAATTAATATAAATAATAAGTACTATTGAATGAATTAAACACAAATATAGATACAATAGATCACATGAAATACAATAGAACAAAGTATATCCAGAAAGATCATAAAAAAACATTATATATACTTTTTTTATTTATATATTATTTTTATTATTTTTTATATATAAATTTATGTCAGTAAATAATATTTTGTAATTTAATAAAATAAAGAACAATTAATAATGTATGAAGGACATTTTTTTAAAACAAACAGTTTTTATAAATATTAATAAAAAAAGAAAGAAAACAGAATTAAATTCAAATATAAATGAAATAAGTTCAAAATATGTGTTATTAAAAATATGTGTAAAGTAAAAAAATGTAATCAAAAAATAATTTAATTTTTCATAATATATAATAAAGAAAAAAAAAGTAAATTCAAATATTAAAGATATAACAATAAAATATGTTTATGTAATTAAAATTATATTAAATTAATATTATCAATATCGGAGGTAAATAAAAAACTGTAAACAACATATTTTTAATGTTTTCATAAAACATAACACGAAATTATATTAAATTTGTATACATAATATTAACATAAACGTCAATAATTAGAAATAAGAAATATGGATTGAAAAATATTTGTTGTGTATTATATTTTATGAAAATCAAAAACAAGATTAAAAGAGATAATAATGTCTATAATATGTATTCTATACTCTATAAATATAGCGATAGGTGTAGGTAACATACAATTATTGTTTATTTTATCACAAAATTTATTTTTAATTAGTTAAATTTTAGTATTACTCAGATTCATTATTATATACTACCTCTATGCATTCAATATTATTCTTAGATATTAATATAATTATACTAATAATTATTTTTGATAAATATATAAATAATAATTATGAATATTAAATATTGTGTCTTTATATTTTCATAAATACGATTGGTACAAATAATAGATAAAATCGTATTTCTATAGAAATAAGGAAAAATAAAAATTCTTATTTTATTATGTTAAATATTATAAATATCTCTTTTTTATAGAAATATATCTAGTATATATAACAAAAGAAATGCACACAATTTAATGAAAAGTATTATGGGCTCAATCTATAGAATGGACCTATGTACAGTGTACACTGTACAGTAGGGTAGCCCGTTTTTGAAAGTATTTCTATCTTGCTCACAGTAGGTCATAAATGTCATAATAAACATATTTATGAAGTTTCATCAACAAATATTTAATATTGGTAAAAGAAAGCACTTTTTTTTATTATTTTCATTGATAATTTTTTTTTTCGATTTAGAAAAAATTTAAAAATTAAATTAAAATTTCTCTGGATCGCTTTAATTATTTTTTTTTTAAATTTGTTAATATTTTTTAAGGAGGTTTTTATATATTACATATGCTAAAAGGCAATTTTTACTTGTAAAAAAAAATGTCTTTAATATATCTGTAATTTAAATTTTTTCATAAATTTTAAATGTAAATTCCTATTTATTTTTGAATATGGTTTCGCTTTCTGAATTTTTGTCAGTTTTCAATTATTATTTTTTAATTATATCTGGAATGATTAAAAGGAGTTATTCTGAGCGAGATGGCACTTTTATATGAAGGGAACTAAAAAATTACCAAAACGGGCTACACTACTGTAAAGTGTACAATGTACAGTGTACATTGTACACTGGTCCACTGACCCGAATGCCACGTATTTAGTGTCCATCCATGCTGCAGCCTGCAACGTGATGTAGAACTGTGACGAGTTAGTGTGGCGGCCCCTGTTGGCCATACCTATGACCCCTCGCTTGTTGTGCTTCACAGAGAAGTTCTCGTCTGAATAGTTCACATCAGTCGGTATGTTATTGTTATTGTTATTGTTATTGTTATTGTTATTGTTATTAAGTTTTTATAAATATATTGAATAATAAAAATAATTTAATGTTATTTTATTCAATTGGTTAACCAATATAGATGAATTTAATTATATATATATATATATATATATATATATAATTGTACAATATTTATATGGATACCGATTATATGCCATTAATGGATATAATTAATTGAATTAGACATAATTGATATTAAAACACAATATAATCGAATGCATCATTGTGTGTTCGCTGTGAATAACCTTCAAAGTCTGTTCCGTAAATACTTTCCCCTCCATCGCCTCTCTTCATTCCGATGTCTGTAAAACAATACACATTATGCTACGTTATAGGCTATAGGAAACACTGGTTAGCAACTTTGTATTATTTAGTTATGCAATATCAAAAAAATACATTATTTATAGGAAAAATCTATCTGTAGTTTATTAAAAATAATGATAAATTTGTATGATTATAAATGTTTATAATTAAAAATTATGATAAATAATGACAAATATTTGTATATTACTATTCTTATTTATGTGTATTTACTATAATAAGTATACATACTATTATAAAATAAAATTATTCAAATTATTCAATCAATAAGAACAAACTACCAAAAAAGCAACGGATATAACTAAAATGTATATATTTGGGAGTAGATAAATTAAATAAAGTGATATCTATATCTACTAGTAGATAAAGAATAGGAGTCCAGTTACTATACCATACTAATAAATACTATATTATATCTAACTATATTAATATAATATATAATTATATTATACTCTACGAATACATATTATACCTTATAATATTGTACCTTGTAGGAAATATAATAAATTATAAATTATAATCAATATTATTTTGAGTACTCAATTTTATTATCGATTACTTGAAAGTGAAATATATTTAGGAATCGGAATAATAAAAAAAACGATCTAAATCAAATTAAGATACTCTGCTCGTTTACCCCTATCTACCCCAGTCTACTATACCCGTTACATTAAACTACAGTATGCTCTACTATACCACTGTAATGGCTTCTCTAACCTCCGCCTTGAATCCAGCCTCCAGGCACCAGTCGATGTATCTGCGCACCCTTGTAGGACAGCGGAAAGTCTGTGAGGTCGCTGACCCCCTTCTCTCCGGTGCAAAGACAGCGGAAGTTTTCCACCGTACGCGGGCATGTGTTCTGGTACAACTGATCGAGGTAGTGGTTAGGGAAGTGGTTAGGGTAGTGGTTAGGGTAGTGGTCATGGTAGTGGTCAGTGTAGTGTTCAATGTAGTTGTTAGGGAATTGGTTAGGATAGTGGTTAAGGAAGTAGTCAGGGTATTAGTTAGGGTAGTGGTCAGTATAGTGGTCAGTGTAGTGGTTAGGAAAGTGGTTAGGGTAGTGGTCAGGGTAGTGGTCAGGGTAGTGGTCAGTGTAGTGGTCAGTGTAGTGGTCAGTATAGTGGTCAGTGTAGTGGTCAGGGTAGTGGTCAGTGTAGTGTTGGGTAGTTGTACACTATATAGTGTGAGTTCTAGTACAATTTGATTTTGAAGTGCAAGAGCTAAAGTAATAAAGACCGTTGAAAGTGTGCGAATACAATTAAATGTTATATAAAGTGGTATAGTAGTTTAGAGAGCTATCGCAAGTTCTATAGTAGTTTAGAGAGCTAGTTCTAGTGCAAGTGAGGCTTAGATTTAATGTTGGGTAGTATTAGTAATAGTGGTGGTAGTGGTGTTAGTAGTAGTTGTAGTAGTAGTTGTAGTAGTAGTTGTAGTAGTAGTTTTAGTAGTGGTTAGAATTAATAAGATTATTATATCATGATATATAATCATAAATAATTATTGATGCTGTCGTGAAATAAGAGGGAGAATATAAAATAGCGAGTAAAACATAAGTTGTATCCCTATATCTATGATCAGAATCAAAAACAAGATTTATATTCAAATTAAATCTTCAATTAATACGCGACGAACAAACCTCCATAACTATTCTTCCTTCTTTTTTACTTCCGATTGTGATATCGAAAAATACGTAAATATGCTGTGAAAAGGAAGATTTGTATAACTTCAATATTTACACATATACTAACGATATAATGAATATAAATCTAATGTATATATCAACGGCAGGTTAGTATTTCGACTAACATTTTTATTATTGAGGAATTCTTTGTACGCCTGTTCAGCTATTGTGGCGTAGAGGTCAGGGGGTCTGTAGTTTTCATAATGGAACGATACTTCAGCCCACTGATATATAGCATATATATTGTATAGAATGGAATAGAATAGATATTTATTGAAATTTGTATTGTTATTATTAAAATAGACAATTCTGAAATAATAATAATAATAATTGTATATTTTCAATTAGCTACTATTATATTTTCAATTGGCTGGTATATTTGTTATGGCTACCATGGTATTTATATAGAGTGAACTTATATAGTGTTAAAACCTACATAGTCTTAATCTATATAGGTTTTAATGTAGTATATAACACACCTCTATATTACAAGGTTACAAGGTTATATCACTTATTATTTTTGTCCGTGTTATATTCAATGTATATTATTAAATTGTTATCGTATTACTAATATCTTATTATTATTTTCTTCCCGGACGAGCGAAGGGGTCTACATGACCCTATTTTAATGCTTAATAAAACTTATATCATCATCATCATATATATTTATTGCATTTATTTCTACGTAAAAACATGTATATTAAATGCGAGGATTAATGAAAACGTTACGTGTTAATATAATAATTGCCATTTGTATGAATTTTATAAAATAACACAGAAAATTAATTTACTAATATATTAATTAAAGTATAGACCTACTACATCGGACTAGGGGCGCTGCAACATGGGGGGATGAGGGGGGACATATCCCCCCACTTTAAAATCTAGGGGGACCTCCTATGTATTGGTCCCCCCCCCCTACTTTTACCACAACATTATTTTGATTGGTTGTTCCCCCCTACATACACACCATCGTTCCAGCGCCCTTACCTCGGACCCAATCAAATAAGGTTGTAGTATGTAGTATCGTACTACATGTTATTATGGAACAAGTGTGTTGTACCTAGTACGAATTACAGTACTTTGTGATGTTATGGTACCTAGTACCAGTGCCGGGTTAAGGGGTATTTGATGGCCAATTGCACCCTACTATTATTTTTTTCACCCACTTAAAATATTTGCCCACAACAAAATCAGATTTTTCATAATTAAATCATGATCCTATTTATTTATTATAAAACATTATATGTATTTTATTAGATACATACAGAATTGAAAAAATAATAATTATTTTTGGAATTTTCAGTACAAAATCCTTAAAAAAGTCACTCACTTAGTATGAAACAAATTCTGTATAACCAGGACGAAATACTGTGATACTTTTTACTACCGTATCAGGCAAGCAGTGCATTTTTAAGGGGTATTTTACTGCCCCACTATTATTTGTTGCCTCCCACTTATGAATTTTTGATAATTATAAAATCAGATATTTTCATAATAAATTATACCATAGTCTTATCTATTTAATATAAATCAGTTGGATATGTATTTTATTCAATAGTTTTCATATATAATTTTGTACATACCCATTTTTTGAATTTGCTCCCACCCCACTTTCAAATCCTTAAAAAAGGCACCGACGGTAATATATATATTGCTTCACCAGCACCACGTTCTACCATGATCTCCTTTAGCTTCCTTTAGCTAAAGGGGCCATGATTCTACACACCAACAACGTGTACAATAAGGTAGCCCGTTATGATAACTTTTTTAGAAATAATATAGAATCATAACTGCAAATATTTCTTCATTAAAGTGCTTTTGCTTTATCAATATTAAATATTTTTAGATGAAACTTCACAAATATGTTTATTATGATATTTATGACCTACTGTGAGCGAGATAGCAAAACTTTCAAAAACGGGCTACCCTAGTGTACAATGTACTTCACACCAATAGCATGTGGTTCATACGAACATGAAGACTAACCTGAATAAAGCGTTTCGGTCCTCCACGTATCAAGTCGTTAGCGTAGATCAGCGCCGTGTCCTGGAAGTTAAACATTTCACCGGCCAGAGCCTAGTCGATGGGAGTTATAGTATTAAGGTTGTCCTTATTATCAAGGTTGTTTCCTTATTATCAAAAACGTGTCCTCGTTATCAATAATTCATATGTATTATTAATATTAATATTATTAGATGTAAAGAAAGTTTTTCTATATCGATGATATTATTATGATATTATATCGTGTCCTTATTATTATAAAGAATTCATGTTAACGTATGTAATTATCTCATGTCCTTATTAGTATCTCATGTCCTTATTAGTGTCTCATTAATTCGGTAGCAGCCATTGTCGATACAATGAGCTTAGGGCATTAATAATGACGCAGTGATATTATACATACTGGATATGATTCATAGGGGCGCTGCAACAGGGGGGGACAGGTGTACCAATACCTCCTATAACCGAGGTTATAAGAGGTATTGGGTGTAAATACTTCCGTGTCCTATCTTAACGGACGGGTTGAGAATTTAAATATATATATTTTGTGTGTTGATATTTGAGGGTTATTTGGTTTAACTAGTTTAGTGTTGTTCTGCTTTGTTATTTTTTAGCTGCGTTACATCACAAAGTGAGTCTATAAATACTCAGCTCGTCCTTTTTTCGGGCTTATTTACATTATCAACCCATCCGTTATGATTGTATACCGGTATCCGTATGTGTATGTATAATATATATAATCGTTTAAATTAACGTTAAGGTACTATTTATTTTTTGACACCTATATTATTAATATGACACATTATAAATAAGTATGTATATATATATATAATAATAATTATTAAAGACAAATTCTAATAAAATAAAAAACCTGCTTTTGTTTTTCGATATAAATATGCCATTGAAACTCTAGATATCCTTTTGATATAGGCTCTTTGAATTTAGTAGGATGTTTATCAAATAAATCCTGTGAGAAGTTAGATTATTTGTAAGATTAACATTATAAATGTAATACGATAATGTAAACTGTCAATTTAATTTATAATATCAATATTTATATAAATATGTAAATATAAACATAAATATACAAAAACAACTATGGATTTATATTAATTTACTGAATTACTATATCATAGGATGAATATATATATGAAATATACATATAATAATTATTTTATATATTATAAGTTTTAGTTATTAAAAAATATTTATTTATTTTATACAATAATGTATTATTATTAAATTATTAAATTATTATTAAATAATGCGTTATATTTCTTAGTAAATTATTCACCGAGTAGTGAATTCGTGTTTTATATATACATACATATCATAATACCGTATGTTTATATATTAATATGATATTATATAAGCCCTACACGCATTGTTTACTTAAACTCTCGGTTAGTCACGTGACATATTGGGGGCCGATGTCAGTCTAAATCTAATTTATAATTATTAACCCTAAACAAATAATAAATTGTGTTATTTACATGTATGTGTGTATAATAAATATTATACATTCAATTATTGATATAATATATCATGTATATTATAATATATTAGAATTATTATTCTAATTTATAATTCATAATTATCATAATTATTATGATATTATTTTGATAATATAATTTTTATTTTGTATTTATTTTATTGGTTTTAGGACTACGCTGTGCGTGAGCAATCGGCCATCCGTGGGAGAGATTATTATATTGGGGGGGGGAAAGCATGGGAGAAAAAGTATGTATTTAGATGACGTTTGTAGGAGGAGGTTGATGGCATTGTTCGAAGGCGGTATTATTAAAATAATATTAAGATTATTATAATAAAATATTAAAATTGTAATATAAATATAATCATTATAATAATGTATATTCTATCATAATATATATTATAATGTTTATTGATGAGTATTAGTATACATGTTATTCAGAATATCTTATTCTACTATCAGTAAATCATATTTTATATATTAAAAATATAATATTTTTTAAATTTAAAATAAACTTTAATAAATAAAAAAATAATAATAAACCTCAGCACATATCCTAGCCATATGAAACTTTACATCACTTAGTAGACCATATATTTCTATGGTATATACATTATTATCGTTCATTAAACTATAATATTGTTTATTATCCATATTTATATTACAAATTTAACTAATCTTATTTAAAATATTTATTTACCTTAACTACGGATTTTATAAATATCCGGATAAATATATAATGATAAAATACAAATCCGTATTTCTAGAATCCTTGATTATTAAAAAATAACAATTTAATAGGGACTAGAATTCATTATTAAACTATTTATGGGAATAGCTGTATCATATATACAACGTATATTAAATGTTATAAAATAGCTTATATTATATATTATTAATTAATACATACTATGAGATACAATTGACACACTTTTACAAATTTAAATAAATAATTGTAATATTCATTACTATATTTTCGGTTAAACTTTCAGTGTTTTTTATATTCGAAAGAATATATAGATAAGCATAGCTATTCATGTATACGTTTACCCATATTTACAAGGATAAAAGTGTATCGTGTAATATTTATGTTATATGTTTGTAGTTTATTATATAATTGTAAATGATATTCCATAATATCAACACGAGATTATAGGAGGTCTTGATAATGGAGAATTATTTCGATTAATACATTATAATAATGATTATTAAAATTAACACGAGTTTTTAGTTGTACTCATAAGTAAAAACCTACTTATTTTCATATTATAAATACCTCCTATAACCTCGAGGTATTGATATAGTCATCAATATCTTATACAATTATTAACAAATTATGGAAATTAGTGCATGTTTATTTGTGTTCCTAATATCCATAGACATTAGAGTGAGGATCACTCAATATCTATGCTAATATCATATTGTGTTGATCATGAGGGTTTGGGTTGATTCATATTTATATTTAGATTCACCATTTTCCGCATAAATTCCCACACTTCCGTTGATCTTGATTTATATTTAGTAATAATATTATAAAATAATATGCAAACTGTACAAGATATTGGCTCCTCTCTAATAAACAACTATTAAATACCTCAAAATCTATATTCCTGAACACATCTACTTTTACTGCTTATTTTAAACAACTCGATTATACGTTCCCACCATATATGAGCTCTATAGAGCTAGAGAGATTTCTCTCTAGCTCTGTGGTTCCCATGCTGCTAACAAATTAGTTGTTATCTTTGATTCCAGATTATACAAATAACGTATACTATCATTGGATATCCATAGCCAAATCCTCTGACTTTCATCTATTAAGAACGCGTATATTTCTAGAAACCTCATGAAGATATCAATATGCCCCTACATGTATAATACATGATGTATTGCTATATAATATTATACAGTATATTCTCTAGCTTACTCTTCCATATCACCATCGTAATAACCCCATAGATTCGAGTACTGTATGCAGGACACCACGTAGTTAATATGTTCACATCTCACTAGTTTAGAAACATTTAAAAGTTATGTTAATATATGATGCATATGTTGATCACTTTCTTCGTAATAATAATGAGATCACTGTATGCAACATGTTGCAATATTCTTTTGATTATAACTTTTTTATTATTAATTATATCAAAAAAGTAAAATATGTAACTTATATTACTTTTTTATCCTCTTTTAATTGTATTAATAATTTTATTCTAGCTACAAAATAAAAAATCAAATAGGTTAAATCCGCCATTTTTAGGTGACCAAATTAGATTGACGCTTTCCGCATGTCAGATACCTTGTTTACTACTCTATTTCTCTTTAGCTCTATACCTCAGGCCTACATCAGTTGTAGATGGCATTGTGGTTAGTAACCATTGCTTCCCAATAGACACCACCACTAACTTATTCAATGTTCACCATCACATCATGTATGCTATATATTAAATAATAAACATTTGATATTATATATATATATATATTATATTATATAGAGCATTTTTCATTTTATTATATATTATATATATATATATATATATATATTATCATAATTTGTGTTAATCTATTGATTGATATTTATTTAAGCAAATATATAGTCGAAAGTATAAAGTAAAAACATTTGCTAACGATAACATACGTTATAGAAATAAACAAAGAATAATACGAAATTACAAAGTGAAGAATGTAAATTGTTTATAGTTACCGTAAAAATAAACGAGAGATAAACGAAAAGAGAAATAAAATATATCGTATATATAATAAAAATGATCGAAAATAGAAATAAAATAAATTTTTTAGTAAATGAGGGCATCGAAATATTCTGTTTCTATTATAAATATATTGAAATCTTCATAATATTGTAACCTGTAATAGTATTATACATTATATAATTTATTATTTAACCGATACATTTTAAATATATTACAAACAGAACATGTTTTTTTGTAAACGTATTCTATATCCACCCTAAATATATTAAAATCTTCTTATCTGAAAATAGAAATAAAGTATATTGTTTGATATGAAATGAGGATATCGATGATCTATTCCTTTTCTACTTTAAATATAGTGAAATCTGCGTTATACTGAACCTGCAATACATTACATAGTTTAATATAACAGAACATGTTAAGGGGTATTGCACATACTTTGATATGTTCGCATGTGAAAACATATGTTTATGTAGATATCTATTCATTGAATTTAATTAGTTTTTTTATTATATTTACAATATATATATATATATATATATATATATACTATACTATATATTATAAGTATTTTACTAATTCATTGTATATATATATAGAGACATACAAAATGTGAAAATAGGTCTTATTATGATATTTCTATAGAAATTGTATGTTTTCAATTATTTCTATATATATATATGAAAATATATCCATATTTAATTATTTATATATATCAATAACACTTAGTATTATAACTATACTAGTTATTCTTGGTGCTTATTTATACATGCATAGTTTACACTAGTTTATTGAGTAAACGGCGTTTGATATTTTACTTTTAGATAAAAATGTAAATAACTTTAAAAACTACTTTTATATTATTTCTAGACTGTTTGCATGGATAATATTTTGACAGATACTAAAAAACATATTATAAATTAGTGTGGTAGAAAAAAAACAAATCTAATTTATTTTCACCGCTTTTAAATGTGCGATACCCCCTTAAAAATCAAATAATAATTGGACGAAACAAACAAAAAACGTAATACTTACATAGTTATACTCACTTTTAATATCTGTAATAATAATTATTAATTATTAATTTTGTATTTTAATAATATAATAAATTTAAACATATATATATATATAAAATTAATGATAATAAAGTACAAACAAATAATAATGTAATATCAAGGACAGGAAATCTTATTGCAAAATATTTATTTTACGCTTGTGTAATTTATTTAATATAGAAACAAATCTTTCAATTCAACAGAATCTATAAATATTTTCGTAATTTTAATCAAATATATATATTCAAATACAATTTTTTGTTGTCAAAACAGATTTTTTTATTTTATTTTTAGAAGAAGAAATAGGTACCGATTTTATTATATAATTATCTAATGAATTCAATTTATTAAGTGGTATATTATTAATTATATTTTATTTGTATTATCATAATAATGTATTACATTTAATTATTTACAATTACCTCTAGTTCTACAATTATCAAAATGTTAAACGTATTAGATATCTGATTATATCTGTGTACTTATTTGATGAATTTGTAAATCCTACGCATCATGTGATTAATCTTCTTGCACTATTTCAATGTGATCTACGAGACTACGACATTTAATAATTATTGACTGACAGGTGACTAAATTAAGACCAAATTATGGATTCATATTCTAAAATTTGTTTACAATAAATGTTACATGCATTTTATAATGCTCTAGGTGATTTTATAGTAGTGCTATTGAATTCTTTACATTTATAGATATTTATATACATTATATATTAATCGAATATATATATATATATATATATATTCTTATTTATATCCATATGTAAAACACATTTATATTATCAGAATCTAAAGTGTAGTTAATAAATTACTTTGTTGATATGTCGCCTTCTTACATTATACGAACATGTTGAAACTATTCAAATACGAATTTATTAATAATAATAATAATATTGCTCTAGCTTTTAGCGGGCAATAATAACTTATACACATAAATCCCGAAGATGACGTCATTAATAACATGATAACGATTGCATCATACGGCTACGTGATGTCATAATCGTTGTGGCGGTGGCGTTACGCAATCATTAACTATAACACGTAGCTAAGTTGCACAGATAACGGGTACAGCGCGCTGTTGTGTGTGGGGGTGTGTGGGTCTGTGTGTGGGTGTGGGTCTGTGTGGGTCTGTGTGGAGGTGTGGGTATGTGTGGGTGTGGGTGTGGGTGTGGGTAAAACATAGAAATAGCTGTAACTGTTATCTACGCCGATAAAGAGAAATGTAAACGAGCGAATAAAGAATAATGTATATGAGTCAGTAGTAGTAGTGTTGGTAGTAGTAGTAGTAGTAGTAGTGGTAGAAGTAGTAGGTGATAGGGTACCCTAGTAGTTGTGTTTGTGAAGGTTAAATAATCAAGGTCACGACGTAGCTGCGATGCTACTTACACGATGCAATGATTGAGGAGGTACTTCGTAATCTTGGGATAATCTAAATCTTCCGAAAGTTGTAGGCACGATTTGTTCTCCTGTGGTGAAGAGAGAAGACGGATCAACAATAGTAGTTAGGCTATTGACGTTATTAAGCGATATAGGTAATGATGGGATTCTTCTATCTAATCCATAAAATAATTCTACGATGTACGCATTATTAAAGAATACATACGATAGTATATTGGAGTAACTATACGTATTAGGTATATATGTATATGTATACACGGCCAATGAATATGATAGAATGTAAACAAAAGATCATTGGTCTATATTTTACGATTAAAGTACGAATACTCCTATAAAAATACATTAACATTTATACCTACTGTTATAGATACACAGATAGTAGTGTTAGGTTAGGCTATAAGGAGGTAATCGTGTATAAACAGATACATTAATAGGTTTATCACGGGCCAAGGTGATAGATTTAGCTAATTTCACAAGTTTACCTTATATAAGTTTAATAATATTTAATAATAATTTCTCATTTTTAGAATTTCATCTAATACTTAAAATATTTTATTAATAAATTGATATATATATTATGTTATATTTTCTATTTATATTGTAATTAATTATATATCTTATTTCATTTAAATTGTATATAAATTGTAATTAACAAATCTTGATACATTATAGATGAAATTATGTAGTTGAATTTCTATAAAAATGCACCATATAATTTAATTTCAATATAGCTATGCAATATGTATACGCGTGTGTATGTATGTGTGTGAGTGTGTGTGCATGCGTATGTGTGTGAGTGCGCTAGAATACACGTAAAACCTTATTCTTGAGTTGCGGATCAGCTCCTGATCTGACTAACTCCTTAACGATATCGTAATTCTCAAAATTAACAGCACCGTGTAAAGCAGTCTGTCCATTCTGTAGCAAATTATGATATTAGTGAATACATCTATATAGGTATAGATTGTTGTTATGATCAGATTTAGACCCTATTAGGGTAATTATAAAAGAATTGCTGCTTAATTAGTAATATATATATTATTAATAATATTATATTATTATAGAAACTAATATAACATTAATAATTTGGTATAATTTAACTATATATATATATTAATTTTAAAATTCTAAATATCAAAACTTATCAAAAATATAAAGAAATATATTTTCTAATTATAAATAAATGCATATGTATATGAATTATTAATATAAAAGAATGTAATTCGTTAATCATCAAAATAGATGAAATAGTTTAGTTTATAGTATCGATAGTATTAGTATATTAGCGTATAGATCACTTTCACTACCCCAGGTACAGTTCATAAGTTCACTGAAGTACAAGTTAACTTTATACATTACTGATCATAACAACTTAACTCATACCCACACACACGCACACACATACACACACACACCCCCCCACACACACACACACACACACCCCCACACACACACACACACACACTCACACACACACACACACACTCCCATTCACACACACACACACACTCACACTAGTTTCATGTTGTCTGCACATAATTAACAACTAGTGTATTGCATAACAAGGCAATCATTGACACTGTTTATATAAGCACATCATTCAACTCTATAATTGTTCTCAGTAATATCGTATTTCTATAAATCTAAATATATAATACATTCTACAATTGTGTTAGGCGAAACTTTGCGAATAGTTAAGGTTTTTTATTGATCAAACATGCGAGATATGTGAGTAAAGTGTGTGGCATTGCCAGCTTGATCGAGGCATGTATATGTATAGACAAAACACATTACCATCAGACGGCATGTTAATAATGACTAATATTCGCTGTACTACTATACTAAAGCCCTGTACACACCGCTAGCATCAAGCACGGCGACTTGTTACTGTGCTTGTTACTGCACTTGATGCTAGGTATACATTATTATGTGTGTCCAGATAGCGAGCATCAAGTACCGCATGTGTGGCGACTTGTTACAGAGCTGGGCGACTTGTTACTAGAGGCTGGTGACTTGTTACTGCGCTTGGTACCGCGCAAATAGCTGTTCACATAGCGAGCATCGAGCACCGGCGACTTGTTACTCGAAAATAGAACTTTTGATAGATTTTAGGCGGCGACTTGTTACTGCACTCGATGCTGTGCTTGATGCTAGCGGTGTGTACACAGCTTAAGATCAGTGAATGTAGGCGGGTTAACCTTGAGTAGAGTGAGCGAGGGTTTGAACAAGAGCAGTTCTTGCACGACGTCGAGGTGACCTTTGTGCGCGGCCTTGAAAAGGGGCGTGGCTCCCTTAACGCTGTGGTCGACGGTGGCGCCACCTTTTAGTAGCACTCGGACGATTTCCACGTAGCCGTTCTGAGCTGAGATGAACAGCGGTGATGTGCCGTCCTGTGAAAGGGTGGGGGTAGAGAGGGGGAGGAGAGGGGTTGAGAGGGGGTGGAGAGGGGTAAAGAGGGTTAGAGAAATAGAGGGGGTGGAGAGGGTAAAGAAGGGGTTGAGAAAGAGAGAGGGGTAAAGATGGGTAGAGAAAGAGAAGTGTGTAGATAGGGATAGAGAAGAGGTGGAGAGGGGTAGAGTGGGTGGAGAGGGGGTGGAGAGGTGGGTGGATAGGGGGTAAAGAGGGGGTGGAGAGGGGGGTGGAGAGGGGTAAATAAATAGAAGGGGTAAACATAGGGTAGATATAGTGTATAGAGAGAGGATAGAGGATAGAGAAAGAATAAAGATATGGTAAAGTAGGGTATATATAGAAAGAGGAGAGGATATATTAAAGATAGTGTAGTGAATGCATAAATGTTATGCTCGATTCATATCAGCTATGATCTATAACATATTCACATTACTTATGATATTATAGTGTGTTATACCAAAGCCCAAGATATATGGTCAAGCAATAACTGTCAAACATTTTATTCAAGGTCTATGAATTATTAATTCATTTGAATTGGTCATATTTATAATTTTCTTTATTATTTACATTACAATTAATTTGTTATATAATATACAATTAAAGATTAAGTTACTATATTTAATGTTTACTATTTACAATAATTATTAGATAAAATAATTACTTTTAGATTTGTATGATGTTAAATACATAAAATAATGTCTGGTCATTCACCATATATATATATATATATATATATAATTATGTGTATAAGTCATCGATATAAAGAAAGTGGACCTGAGCAATTGATGTACGCAATGCATGTAAAAGATAGATACGTGAATTGCACTTTTATCGATAAATTAACAAAATGGTATCAGTGATTTTGATTGGATATTAGTCATATTATATATGTCAAATATTAAAACAGTAGGCTTTTCGTCCAAATAGATTAAAGTGACTTCTATCTATATCAATGGATTTAGATTATAAATATCAATAAAATAGTATGATATCTTCAATTTAAATACAAAATATTACGAGGAATGTTGATATTATGTATTTTAAATATATAATTTTATTTTTAGTATAGATAGTACATTAAAATTGGTAGTAATTATCAATATATATGTATAAATAAATATTAATTTTAATTAAAAAGTAGTGGGCCAGATAGTAGGTTTCGACTGCAGCGCCCGTAGCGGATACTGCCATACACTACATTCAATTGCTTATCCACTTTAATACAAAAAATAAAGGTTTTATAAATAGATATATAAATAATTATTTATATAGAATATATTTAATAATTGAATAATGATTAATATAATAAATCATAGATTATAATCTTTTTTTATAATAATTATATTACAGAGGCTTTGCATTTTTAGGTAATTATAATATATGAATATATATGAATAATAGAATTTTAACATGGAATATGAAAATTACTATATTAATATTACATTTACTTAGATATTATTATTTAATGATTACATTCATTTGATATTTCTATATGTAATAAATACTTAAAATATAATAATATGATTGCTTACATTTATTTTATTATAAATTATAATTATTATGTGAAATAGAAGTTATTATAACAAGATATATGTCTATTAAATATTTACTATATTAATAATGCACCAATTACATTAAATGTATACATACATTTGATATTGTAAGGAATACATAAAATAATAATGTGATTTTAAAATTAATTTTTATCTGGTTTCTATTTACAAAATACATTAAAATGTTATTAATATCTATGATATAATTAAATACACATTTTTCCTATTTGTTGGGCAAAGTGACATATTATAATTTACATAGGATTTAGAGGTGACCATGTACTTTGGGTTCTGGTTATACTTTTATTTATATTAGTACATATTATATGTAACATATAGTATTATTATACATTGTCTTATTACATACATATATTATATATATACATTACATTATTATACATTATACTTTATATACATACATTATACACTATTATAATGTTATACATTGTAATGCATATGTATTACATATATAATATTACATTATCATACAATTAAACAATCGACTATTTTTATATATCTAAGGAGGCAAATATTAAATACAATTCATTTTACGATTCAATATATATATTGAATCCATAAACGTTTTATTTACAAATACATTAGATTAGAGATAACAGACAGCATTGCGGTTAAGATGTAAGATGAACATAATGGAAACTGGAGAAATAGGGAAGAGGTATCGATATAGAGATAATACTTGTAGGCAACTCACGGATCTCATGATAATAGGGCTGATATTTAATAAAATATTCAACAAAAAGTAATGATATATTTTATATATACATTATTTCATTATGTATATTATAAATATCTTGAATAGTAGATTTTTTAAGTATAAGTTGAAATACATAACATTAATTTACAAATATTTCTAATATAAATTGGTATGTTTAGCGTTCATAGTAAAAGTAGCTATTGAACTATGTATACCCTTACCTTCCTGAAGGTGTTGATGTCTTGCTTAGCATTGCCTCCCTTCAGTGTCATCAGCATCTCTACCATCTTAGAGTGTCCGTTCTGACAGGCGATGAACAGGGGCGTCGAACCTTTCAACGTTGTAGTGTATTGGTAACCAAGCGAATTACTCTTACAATTGGTGGTGGAGGAGGAGGAGGAGGAGGAGGAGGAGGAGGAGGAGGAGGAGGAGGAGGAGGAGGAGGAGGAGGAGGATGAGGAAGAGGAGGAGGAGGAGGTGGAGGATGGTTATAGTGAGAATGAAGTCAATTCTTACATAGATAAGACCCATCAGACTAGTGTGTTGATATGTGCGGTGTCTTAATTAATATTTATTAATTAATTAATATATTTAACATTTATTTAAAATATACATATATATATATTATATATATATATAATAAATATACATATATATAATATACTTTCGACGTGATATATCGGTATCTTATAATATCATATTAATGTTATCAAGTAGAATACACTAAATAAAATAATCTATGCGATGATTCTAAACATTATACGTATCTCAACTTGTATACAAAATAGATCAGAGTAGATTAGAGACCTACTACAATAGACGGATGTACATGTGTAGAAGATAATGAGATGCTATAGCATGGTGATGATGGGGACGAGTGGGTAGATACTACACAAACTGTAGGTAGGTAGGGAGAACACGTAGGTAGTGTGTATGGTGAATAGGGCTTATATCGGGTTATAATAGGGTGGAAAGTGGGGGAAGATGAATATAGGGGGGTGATAGCGCACACGGAGCGGGGGGAGATGATATCGACGAAGATGAAGATAGGGAGTGGGGGGTGATATGGGGGGGTGATATAGGGGGGGTGGGGTAGGGGCGGGGGGTGATATAAACCATCGTTCATAGTAGCGCGTGGATCCGCCCCCTCTGAGATAAGATTCTCGACGACCTCGAGGTGATTGCACTGCGACGCGACAAACAGCGGCGTACTCATGTCCTTATCGGGTGTGAACGTGAAACATTAGTTAGGCTTGGATGGTCGGCGTTATTAAGCGTAGTCTATTATAAATAACGAGTGGATAACGTAAACAAAATCGTCGATGATGAAACAGCGCAACGATATACTTACACTGGCACTACTAACAATTGCACTTTTACAAACCTTTATCTTTAGGCTAGGACACAGTGGAAAGTGATTAGATCTACGCTAAAGTAAGGTTCTAGTCTAGGCGTAAACACAAGTTTACAAGCGATTATAATCAGTAAATATTAAATATATATTTATCCATAATTTTGAATTATATATTGGTAGTCAATATTTAATTGGCATATTTCTTGTTACAATAAATTATATTTTTCATAATTATAATTCATAACAAAATAAATTAGAGCAATCAAATTTTTACTACATTTTTGATCATAACTTTTGTTTTATTAATAATAAAAAAAAAAAAAAATATGACTTATATTATACAATTTAATAAGCTTTCCAGTGATACTAATTTAATTATAATAGCATTAATATAACAAATATTTATAGTTCATCATAATACAAAAATGACATGATCTAAAATTTCACAAATTATATACTCTATTTATACTTATGAAAATAATTATATAAATATTCATCCAATTTATATAAATTGTATTATATTTGAATATTTAATTTGAAAATAATTTAAAATTAATATTAAAATATTTATAATATAATACATTATTTTAAGTATTTAACATTATACGAATCTAAAATTAATTATTTTATCTAATAATGATTATAAATATTAAACATTAAATGTAGTAACTTAGTCTCTAGATTTAGGGAATTATATGTTTAATCATATATCAAATGACAAATTTAAATTAATTGTATGTAAATAACAAACTAAATTATAAATATGACCAATTAAAAGTGGGCGTATCTTAATAAATCATTATACTGTTTATAAAATGTTTGATATTTATTGCTTGACAGCATATCTTGGGCTTTGCCATTTCCCACATAGAAAGATTTCCTAAATTTGTTTACATAATATATTTTAAAAATAATTCGAAGAAGGTACATAATCCAATAAAGACAAACCAGTAAACTAGTTGTAACTCGGAATCGAAAAATATAAGACATAATATAAAATGATTAATATTAAATACTAATATTACATTAACTAAAGGTAACACTACGAGCATCATCATCGATCTCGCAACTTTTATTACGATTTCATTAATATATACTACTCGATACGACGTAAGGCGATTATTCGAGTGATATCACAGATGCATTGTGGTTATCTCAATGTTACGTATCACATAGTGGGTACCAACATAGCTTCGAACGTCTATGGACACTCCCTTGTCGAGTAGTAAGCGAATGATATCCATGTAGCCTCCTTGGGCAGCGAAGAATAGCGCACTGGTACCTGTCTGATGGTGTAGGGAAGCGAGTCAATAATAGTAGTAGTAGTAGTAGTAGTAGTAGTAGTAGTAGTAGTAGTAGTAGTAGTAGTAGTAGTAGTAGTAGTAGTAGTAGTAGTAGTAGTAGTAGTAGTAGTAGTAGTAGTAGTAGTAGTAGTAGTAGTAGTAGTAGTAGTAGTAGTAGTAGTAGTAGTAGTAGTAGTAGTAGTAGTAGTAGTAGTAGTAGTAGTAGTAGTAGTAGTAGTAGTAGTAGTAGTAGTAGTGGTGATGGTGGGATAGCTAGTGATTTCGTAGAGAGTGATTTCGTGCGTAGTATATATTCTACTATTTTAAAACAATTATTTACATTAATAAGTATTATCACACTGCATACGAGATTACTGATATAGATAGGGGAGGATAGGTCGGCATAGTTAAGAGGTGTTTAAGTTAAATCTTCGTAATCAAATGTACCGATGAAGAGACAATATATCGACTGCGCAACTAAACATATTTGTCATATTTACGCAATAATATTGATGTTTTCCCATCCGTATAGTAATATTATTCCTCGTAAATAATATTATATAGATATATTATATAAACTATATAGTACATTATACTTGTATTTTAACTAAGCTAAAATTAGTTTGATTGTTCATCAAGATAATGCGAATTACTCATTTGAAATGTATTACGGTATCTTGTTGTAAAGGTCGTCAAGGACAATCACTACTATTGTTTAAATGTCGTCGAACCATTGTTTCGTATGTATGATTTTAATAAAAAATATTTAATTTGTATTTTATAAATTTATATCGATTTCCTATCGATTTTTATTATTATTTATAATTCTCCCTCGAGATTATACATACCCCGACTATCTAACCGCAAGTGAGATTCGCTACTTACCTTAGTACCGAAGTAATACACACATTATCGCAACGGAGGCGCGCGGGGGGAGGGACATACGGCACGCACTAAACGGCATGAACGCCGTTACTAACCAATCTTCGGTTGCTGGGATCAGCTCCGTATTTCAGCAGCACCTCCACGCATTTCAAGTGGTTGTTGGCGGCGGCGAGTATTAGAGCTGTGGTTCCTTCCTACGAATAGCGCACGAGTTAGTAGGCGGGTTAGGCGGAATGCCAGACGTTTCGTATACAAATATCAGACGTTTCGTATAAGGATTCCAGAAGTTTCGTATAGAATTCCAAACGTTTCGTATAAAATACGTTTCATATAGACGTTTCGTATAATAATTTCGTCTGATATTTTTATACGAAACGTCTGTCACCCGTTAGGCGTACCGAGGTAGTAGTGGTATAGTCACAGTATGGCGGAAATAGATAGATATATATAGGTGATGAGTCACCGTGGCGTGTAGGTGTCCTATTCGCTATGCCTAACGAGATCTAAGCGCGCTGCACGAGGCATACAAATAGGTATCGTACGTATGAATTATATAGATTACGTAGAACATCTAATAAACTTCTTAGAGGCTACTTATATTGTAAATATCGCGTTACGACTACAATTATATAACGTAAGAATATTGTTATCGGAATGCGTATAACTAAGATAATACTATTGTATAAGTTATACAGTATAACTATAATGTATTTATATATATATATATATATATATATATATATATATATATATATATATCTGTAAGAGTGTAATTCGAGTACATTTTAATTATACGATTTATACAGCGAATGATATTTCAGTAAAACAGCTGTCCGCCACACTTTATCAGTATATACAATCGCATGTTTCTATAAGTACTATAAATGTGAATAAAGTAGTATTATACATAACATAAAGTGATATTGAACGTATAAAAAGGGTGTTATTAAAAAGTAAAAGCAATCGTCGACATCGAAAGTTAGTTCGCCGTTATCTTTTTTATTATTTTAATTTATCGACGAATCTTGTAGAAATCGTGAGAAATACGCCGACACGGTTACTGACTTTGTCGGCCGTGTCGATATTCACGCGGTTCTTGTCGATCACCTGACGAAGTAGCACCACGTTACCTTGCAGCGCGGACAGATGCAGTTGTTTGTCGTAAGAGGTTTCTCGCTGAGTGGAGAAAACTTATGTGATACCTTTACAGATAGATGATACGGTTAAAGATGCTTTAAGCCGCGTTCACACCGACACATTTTACCCGATTTGATATTGCCAAATATAAAATACTATATGATATTTTTATATAGTTATATTAATTATCACACACATATATATAAAATGTTATATTTATCAATTATATATTTGTACAATATATTTAATAGATAGATAATATAATATTATTGTAAAATTTATTATTGAAAAATGTTGTATATAAACTTTTAAATACCTATAATATATTAAATAAAACCGAGATTACAATGTATTTATATAATAACTACCCTATAATAACTAAACTATATTGTAATTTAAATATTAATATGGAGGCGACATTCCAAGGATGAGATAATTGGGATGATTTAATTATTAAATTAGTAAATAATTGTGATGGATTATAAATAATACAAATCATACTATCATAACTATGGAACAGCAATTAAACGTTAAATATATTAATATATATTTATATCCATCAGATAAAAACACTCACCGACATACACACAAATATTCTTGAATTATTAGATAATAAAATTTATAAAATATAATATTATATATTAAATATATAACATTTACCTTCGCCATAATCTTTTACATGTATATGTAAATATAGTAAATTAAAAATATAAGATATTTAATCTAAATGTTTAAAAAATAATAATGAGTCCAGTTACATATATATATATATATATCTATCATTTACTATAGCATATGTAATGTATTAATACAAATATTACAAAAATATTAAATATTTGAAATCAAAGAAGTGAAATTTATATTATTGTTATTATAAAATTTAATTCCCTTTCCTTTTATTTTTCAGCCATTTTCATAAGTATGTAATTTTTTACGTGTAAATTAACTCGATATTTTTGTTATATTTAACTTTTTATATTAAAAACATTATATTAGTATATTCCTAATAATTCATTTCGTTATATAGGTGACTTTATTAGCAATTATGCAGAACGACGCTGGAGAAAACGTAGATTTATACATCCCAAGAAAATGGTTATAATATCGCTCATGATAATTATAATAATGTTTACATTATATAAATATATTTTTAACAATATAAATGTATATAAACTAATCGATACTCTTTAGTTAATTAATTTATTAAAATTATATATCTAAAATTAATATAATAATGTTACAGTTTATTACAATTTAATTAGCTGTATACATATTCATTTAATTTACATGTACTCAATTGGATGTGTATTTATATGTTATATTAATATAATCATAAATTATACAGATTATTTTATTTAAATATATCGGAAATATTTAATTTAGTATTTTAATAATTATTGATATTACATAAATAATATTTAATACATTATCCTTACATTTATCAATTATATATATGTAATACCAATTAATATATCTAATAATGTAATAATAACCGATGTTGACTATTCGGTTAGCTCTAGAGTACTAGTTAATTTTGTTAAAATTAAATATTTGTATTTATATATATATATAAAGTCAAAAAATTAAAATTATTGTTTAAAAAAATATTGTCACCAATTTTATATGATTTCGGTATATATTGCAATAGTAGTATCCAAAATATGCAGTCAACATAGGTTATTGGTACATATTATGTTTGTGTTTAAATAAATATTCATTCATATATATAATTCCATGAATGTATCACTGGTTACATTTATGGAGAATATAGCCCCGTTTTGATTAAGATTGATGAGGTCAAATTTAAAATATTCTACATGTATCACTATATAATTTAAAATTATAATAACAGCTAATTTATATACAATAAAACCTCTCTATAAGAAAAACCTCTTTATAAGAAAATTATTCACACATTTGGTTGGAATTCAACCTTTTCCACATTAAAAAAACCTCTTTATAAGAAAATCTTATAAGAAAAATATAAGAAAACCCTCTTTATAAGAAACTTATTGTATACAAAATATAAAAAATAATTACATAAATAGAATGATTGTATATAGATACAAATTATAGAAATTAATTATTATATAAAGATATATTAAGATATTTTTTTTCTTAAAAATATTTTATATTACATAAATAGCTAGCAATGAATTAAAATTATATTAATAATTGTTATTGTATATCCATAAATTTATTAAAATTAATTAATAAATGTTATTTATATCCTTGAATTTATTAAAATTAATTAATAAATGTTATTTATATCCTTGAATTTATTAAAATTAATTAATAAATATTATTGTATATTGTATCCATAAATGTATTGATGATACAATGTATTATATTATACAATTAATTTTTAAATAATAGATTATTATAATATTCATTATATTATATTCATCAATGATGATTCTAATTTATAATTGCAAATGTAAATCTAATAAAATTTCATTATGTATTAACATGTCTAAGCGCAAACAATAAAGTATACATATTAAATATAATATAATTAAAGAAGTTGATGAAGGTTTACTGAAAAATCAAGAAATATGTAAGATACATAATATATCACCATATTTATTATCAAAATCATTGGGAAAGTAAAAACCTCTTTATAAGAAAACCTCTCTATAAGAAAAAAAGTACCGAAAAAAAATAGTTTCTTATAGAGAGGTTTTACTGTATATATATATTAAATTATCATTCATATTAATTTATAATTAAGTACGTGTACTAAATTTGAAAGTATTAACAAAAATATATCACTTGATTAGCCTTAAGGAGATATACAAAATCCAAATTTCCTTTGAAGTATAGATAATCTAAAAATTGTTAACATATAAGGTATAAGAAAAGTATCGCTCTCTGAATGTACTAATTTAAAATCTATAAAACTATTCTTAAAAATGGTTGGATTGTTATATTATGTTAATATAGACTCTATATTATAGAGTATATTTTATTTGTGTTTATATAGGTGTTGATAACTCATCAACACTACACAAAATTTTATTATAAAACCAAGTATTAATTATCACAGTTACTATTAATTATAATATAGTTTTAATATAAAGATTGACATTTTGTATCACAGTTATTATTATATATTATTGACAACACCTTGTTTATTTTTGACCATCATAGCATATACTGACACATCGAAAAAATTCTACAATCATATAATTATGAGTATTTAAATGATAATCAACCTTATGTATTTAAGTATGTATTTGAGTATATTTATTTATATAAATGGTGTTTGTATCAGTTGATATACGTATATAGTCGTATGATACACGTAATTATATGAATGACGTATTTTTAGACATTTTCAATATATCAACTTCATATATATATAACAAATAATTTTAATAATGAATACTTTGTCAATAGTTCAGCCAGTAACAGAATCATTGGAGCCAAAGATCATGCCTCTATTCAAATCAACATCGCCGATGTTGACCCAGAAACTGGTCGTATGACTGGATCATACCAGACATATGCCATCTGTGGTTCCATCCGTAGAATGGGAGAATCTGACGATTGTTTAAACCGATTATCAAAAAATGATGGTATTTTATCAAAGTTAGTAAATTATTAATGATGAATATTTTGTATATGTACATCATTTAATTAAAATAAGTTTGATAATCTATTAATTTGTGTTTTTATAGTTTGTATATCCAATAAGATTAATGTGTAAATAAGTAAATGTTATGATAAAAATTGTAATGACAATAATAATCAAATTTAAGAATTACTACTTATTTATATACAATTATTAAATATAATTCATAATATATATTTACTTAATTTTAATATATATTTATATTATTTCAGGAACTTTTAAAGAAATACAGAAAACATTTGTTAATTTGTTAATAAATCAGTAAATCCAAATTCTTTATTTATTATATGAAGTACATATTTGCATATAAATTATTTGATATAATAATTACAATTATCTTTATTATATTATTACAAATATGATTAGAATTATAAAAAAATCAGGTTTTCATATTACAAATATTTAATTAAGATTTATTTATATAAATTTATATATACTACAATTTAAATGAGAAATTTTATAATAAGAACTAAATAAATATATAGTGAGTAATAACATATTTTAAATTGTATTTATGTCCATTGCTATATTTTTATTATTTTACTACTATGTCTGTTTATGAATATATTTAAACATTTATTTTATTATACTGGAGCATATTTGTTAACCCATGTTAATTAATGATTTTATTATAATAATATATTGCACATTATTTATTAGATGAATTTATTAAACTAAAATATTTAGAATTTCAATAATATAGAAATACATCTTAATTTCATTTTGGTTTAAATAGATAGAATAATAAATACAATATTACTATTTTCCTGATCATTGTTTTATCATTTATTTGTATAATATAATGTGATTATTAACAACATCAGTTTTAATATACATATATTACTTTAATTTATAATATTGTAATACAAAATTGTAAACAACTACGAAAGATATTTAAGATATATATATATATTAATATTTTATAAAATAATGAATTTAAAGATTTTTATTTTAAAATTCTGACATGTCATGTGTTGATTTAAGCTTAATATATAATACCCCTGGTTTTGCTTGTGGGGTGTCACTTTTTCTTCCATGTAATGAACATTTAATTAACTGAAATATTTTAATTATTAATTTGTTTAATAATATCCTCAATAAATATAATATAAATAGTTTTAATACCTTATCCGGATTATCATGCTCTATATCTTGTTCAATCGTTGCCATTGCTATAAATTCATCTTTAAATAATAAATTCTTATTCCATATCTATTATAAATTAAAAAAAATATTAATAAATATACAAAAATTATCTTAATATATAAATTACTTACCTCAATCTTAATTTGCTTGGAGGTTGGCTTTTTTCTATATAACAATGTCTTGAATTCCCATTGTGGATTATCAGTATTCTTGGATATAGCACTTCTATGTTTATTACCTTCGCATTTAACTATTACATAGCAGCACAATGATTTAGCTATGGGTATTTTCAATTAATTAGTATAATTATATATACATATGATTTTAATATGTATTACTTATATACATGTGAATGTAAATTATACAATTCATTTTATGTTTATTAAATATTTTTTACTATGATTATTATTCAATATGAATAGTTCTCAATTAGTATAAATTAAGTTATTTGATGTATAATAATTAAAATTATTTATAAAATCAGGATTCAAGTTTAAACATAAATTATGTCCTTACTTTTAAAAAGATGTATTCTTTAAATTATATAATTGGTTTAAATTTATTATTGTAATTACAATATATTAAATTTAGAATTAATTATTGTATTATGTATAGATGTTGCTTTTTTATATACATACACTTATATATTTTATATATATACATATACATACATGTTTATATAAAAGATATTAATAATATTGTTTAGATAAATACTAAATTGTATACATTATATTAAGATATACTAACGTAATCTTGCAGAATTATTGGTATTATAGTATGGTATATTGGACTGTATCTTTCGGAGTGGTTTCTCGATCGCTTCACTTGACAGCATCTTCTTTCCGTATATTATACTCATTTTGTGATGTCCGATTGAGTTCAATCTCTTGAGATTCGAACCTATAGCTAGTTGCGAATCGCAAGAGTGTACTCTATAAGGTGTACTGTCTCCATCGATGAGAGATTGCTTCGACAGTTGTCTCGGAGTACCCAATGGGGTTAGCTTATTCATCATGCCCGGGGGTAGTAACTTTTGCAATTTGAAGTTACTATTAATGGGTGTCACCGGTCTGCTTGGTTGAATTAGTGATGCTCCGGATTTAGAAATACGCAACGATTTGAAACTCTTATTTATCGATGCATTCTTACTTAGCGGAATGTCTAACGATTGGAAGGAACGACCAATCTTCTGCGTGCTAAGTTTCGGTGTGGCTAGCCTTTTCTTCTTCATGTCTACTTTGCTTATGATTTTAATTTGCGCAATATCTGATACTTTAACGTGTTTCGACGGCTTTATTTCTGCCTTGATCATATCTTTTGTATCGTTTTCATCCTCATCATTCAATTTAGTTTCTGATTCCTCATTTTTTATAATTTCTGATTTATTACTTTTAATAATTTCAGATTTTTTACTTTTTATGATTTCTGATTTTTTACTTTTTATAATTTCTGATTTTTTACTTTTTATAATTTCTGATTTTTTACTTTTTATAATTTCTGAATCCTCACTTTTGGAAATATCTGATAATTCACTTAAAGAGATATCTAATTTCTCACTTTTTGTGATTTTTGATTTCTTCTCGCTAATTTTGATTTCAGATTTGTCACTTTTTGCAATTTTTGACTTCTTCTCGCTAATATTAATTTCTGATGTATTATCATTATCTAAGTTTTCCCAACTATCTGAAGGAGTATTCAATGTTTTTTCATGGATACTAATTTTAGTAGATAGATTTCTGGATTTTTTTAAAATAGATTTTTTTGAAATTCCAGATTTTATTGTCATTTGACTAGTCTTTAAGGAATCGTTAAATATTTCTGATACATCGCTAAATTCTACACTTTTCACTGGTAAAATATCACTAGTTATTTTTTCCTTTTTCGCTGAAGTTGACAATTTTTCCGATGAAGCTTTTTTTAAATTATTAGATTTTTTGCTCTTCGAATTTTTAATACTTTTCTTCGACTGTTTCTTTTTAATTTCGCCATCCACACTTTTGCGAATCTTCTTTTTATCTTTATCCTTGGCTTTGGAGTCGATTTCTTTAGATTTCCTCTTCCCTTTTCCTTTTTTCATTTCCGTTATCGAAGGAATGGAATAGTCTTCGGAAAGAAGTTTATCGGCAGATACAATGGTTAGTATGGTGGCTAGCTTGTACGAAGACATCATACAGAACGGCTTCGGTTCGTTTTTCACTAAATGACTACAATGATGTGAATTATGCGACGTTTAGCACATTTAGCTAAGTTTTATAGTATAGGTTATAACTATATTTTAATTAATCATTAATCTGAATTATAATTCATTACTTATATATATATATATATATATTTATATTTAATTATATATATATATACAGTATATTTTATACAAATAAATAAGGTAGTATGTAAATACGCATATTTCTACATAGGGTATAGATTATTATTAGAAGATATGACGTAGGAATTCTATTACTCGATGATTAGCTACTCTAAATATGCATTCATAAATTAGATATGCTATTATATAGTAGTTTGTCAAACGGACAATCAAGAATCTAGGTTACCCGACCTTATGTAATAGGTAATCGCTTATAGCATATATAACATATATATAGCATATATGTTATCATTATAATATCTTCTTTTTAAATTTATTATTATTTGTGTAACTATTTATTTGTTTTATTATTTCAACTCGACGCGTATAAACTTACATCGTTTTCTGAGTCAATAAACCTTTCTATTATATTCTATTATTATTATATAATATGATACCAACACCACTTTAGTGGAGAACGACGAATATATCCTGAGAAGGAAATTCGGACAAGTGCAAATGCTCGTAATAGACGGGATAATCACGTATCTACCTGTAGCGACGTGACAGTAAGTTAAACACGCGTATAGTATAGGTGTTTCATTTAGTTATAAATATATACATATATAGCATGCATTTATTTAAAAACGGAAAGTATACGTATGAGGAGCATGTATACTTATAAGGGGCGGTTCCAGGAGGGGTATAGGTAGGGGCGCTGCAACAGGGGGGGACGGAGGGATATGTCTCCCCACTTTAAAATCTACGGGGACCTCCTATGTATTAATCCCCCCCCCCTACTTTTACCACAACATTTATTTTGATTGGTTGGTCCCCCTACATACAAACCATCGTTCCAGTGCCCCTAGGTATATTGGTACCGGACCCCCCTCTTCAACGTAACTATTGTTGTTACTTTACAATATTAAATATATATATAAATAAAATCAATTTCATTATTAAATTTAATATTATATTTACGAGGCCCTCGATCGAATCCTGAAAACTCGCCATGTTTATGGAAATTAATAGCTGTAACTCGCGCGGGTGATAATTTGTTACACGATAGAGGGGAAATATCAGGGTCATCATTAATTTGTAGATTTCTAGTGATTATTTAAAGTGGAAACGTTTGGCCGGATCCTATTCCCTTAAATTGTTACGTTCCATTGTTTCACAATCGATAATTCAGCAATAACAATTATTTTATACATCTGTTATTATCCTATATCGAAAAATATATAACTTTTAGTATTGGGAGGATATGTAGCGGTGCCTTTTTATGATTTGAAAGTGGGGGAGAGGGAGCAAATTCCAAAAATATTAATTATTTTGTTTTCACTTGTATATGAAAAACAATATAATTATGCATCTACTGATTTATAATAAATAGGATTTTAATATAATTAATTATGAAAAATCTGATTTTTTTGTGGGAAAAATTTAAAGTGAGGGAAAAAAATAAAATAGGGGGGGGCAATTACCTAAACAATACCCCTTAAAAGGTACTGATATGTAGGTGAGATAAGAAATTAATAATAAGTCACGCATCTAAACGAGATTATATAATAAGAGAAGCAGATATTTTAAGTAGGATATACTATGAGATTTGATAGCGAGGACTTTGGATAGGCCGACATAGAGTTTACAACGACTTTAAACACTTAAATGGAATGAATTTATTTGACTTTAGCCAATGATTTGAGGCGGAGTAAAAGCTTCACGATTACACCGTAATATTTATACGAGCGGAGAAATAAAGAATAATATCGTAGAACTCGTTTATCGTCAATTTCTCAATTCAATATAGAAAATGATTATCCATTCGATACATAAAAATATGTATCTATAAATAACCTATTGCGAAAGATTACTTGAATAGTATTAATGAAATTAATATATATATATATGATTTATATTAATACGTATAAAATACCTTGTTTTAATGCACAAATCGTATACTGCGATCTTTCCATAGTGTTATCGGATTTAATAATTTCGACACAATCGATACCCTTCAACTTGTACTTCCGGTTATTCTCCACCTATTGTATCATAGTTTTCATTATAAATAATCTACGTTAGGGTGTTATCTTGAACTGGACATTTGAATGAGCAGTGTTTGTAACATGGATAATTAGGTATTACATGCGACTATACAATTATTATCAACTATGTAAGAATTTATATTTATAAATGTTTATAAATTTTTAAATTAATTTTTTTAATTAAATTAATTTTCTACCAGATTTTATAGCGAATAAATGTCGTTGCTAATTTATATTTAGATTTAATCATGACTAATCGTGAACTAGAATATGGGCGTATTGTTATCTGGAGTGGGGTGTATCATTATTCAGCGTATTTTACATTTGCTACGTCGATAGTTACATGAGGTAGATACATCAGGTAGATATAATGGTAGACTTGCCGTACTATATAACAATCATACTCTTAGAATATCCTAGTGATCGCGATAGGTACGCGAATGTTACAACGTTATTAATAGACTTATTATATCGGTGTACTGAATTGTCTAAAGTTGTTGTTATTCTATTCACTGAAACTTGTAGGCCTTCCCCGGAAGAATAGCCTTGAAGCCTTAACCGACACCTTCATTACGGTTAGAAATTTAACCCTCAGCTACTGAAGTCTAGGTAACCTATTGAATGCTTCGTAACTCGTGCGTAACTCGTGCTTAACTAGTACGCAAGTAATGATATCTATAGAGGTAGATCTGCTTAGAATATATATATATATATATATTCAATAATGTATTGTTGTGCCGAATAGTTTGTAAAGCGCATCACATGTTATCGATGGTATACTAAATCTGATTGGACGACATAATAATAGTGATCGTGTATCGTAAATGTTATCTACGCAACTCGTATAAGAGATGGGTCTTCTTCTAACGGTTACATACATAACACGTTGTAAGGGAATGGAGATAGAGTATCGGATATTGTTAACAATGATAGATAAGCCGTAACTAAGTGTCCGTATATCGGTATTGTATTACATTTATTATCTAAATTATATGCGTATTAAGATAAGTATCGACGTAAAATATGTATATTTAAACTTTATTTAATTATGAAGTTAAGTTATTAATTATATGTTAATTTGTACGATATTTATCGTTATATAATATTACTATTGTTAAAAGTATAAAACTATATTAATATTAATTATGAAAAGTATCATGAATATTGCATGTCCTAAGTTGCCAGAAATTTGACGTATATGTCTACAAAAAAGTATGTAATATATATATACATATATATATATATATATATGTGTATGTTATACATAAATACACTATAGGTATAGTAAGTGTGTGTGTGTGTATGTATGCGTTACCTTGAAGAGGAAGAAGCAGATATTCTGAAGGAGCCCGTGATGATCGTGGGAGTTGTGCTGTTCCTGTTGCAAGGACAGACAGATTCTCGTGTCTTCGGTGGTCGGGGAGTTCACGTCGAAGTAGTATTGATTATTGGCCAACAGGGGCTATGGGCGGAGGGGTGGGGGTAGTGAGCGGGGGTTTTTTGAAGTGGTATTGATTATTGGCTAACAGGGGCTATGGGTGGAGGGTAGGGAGGGGGTGAAGGTGAGGATGGGGATCGGGGGTTATATGAAGTAGTATTGTTTGTTGGTTTACGGTGGCAATGGGCGGAGGTGGCGAGTTACACGAAGGTGAGACCGTACCAGTCGAATATGTGCGCGAATATGCACAGAATCGCGGTTTTATAGATCAAACATATTTCGCAAATGCTGGAGTTGTGAGCGAATGTTTGCTCTACCTTATAAGGGATAGATAGTTTATTTTAACACTAGCTAATTATCAAGTTTTAAAATTATCTTTAATTATAATTTTATAAAAAATTCTAACAGTATGCCGGGTAGTTATTAAACTAGTAATTATCGAAACAATAATACAATGTAAAATAGAACGGAAGGAAACGAAGAAAGATAACCAAAAAACTAGAATAGATACCAGTAAAATAATACTCGACGGGTAGTAAAAGGAGGAAATTTAAATTGCGCGTGATAAAAGAAACATTTTAATTATCTTAAACGAGTGATAATTTAAGCTGGACGAATACGGAGTAGAATGTTTACACAATGCCTTAAATCAAGTTGATATGTGTGATTGTTGATATCGGAACTGAGTTCCGATGAGAATTGCTAGTAGATATTGTTTACCTCTTTTGTTATTGCTATAACTAGTTTTTATGATGTAATGTAACGTTAATACTCTAATCATCGATGTAAAGCTAGTGTATATACTATATCTATAAGCGATTGACGCACGCATTATATATAAACGATAGATACAAGAATGGGACTTGTCTTGATAAATTAAAAAAAGACATCAGTGGTTTTGATTGAATATTAATCGTATTAAATAGGTTAAATATTAAAAAGTATGATTTTCATCGATATAGAAGAAAATGAATTCCATCTGTATCTATAGATTTAGATTATATATCAATAAATATTATGGTATATTCAATTTTAATATGAAATAGTATGATGAATGGTGATATGTTGTATTTTAAATACATATTATTATTATTTTTAGTACATTAAACTTGACATCATTATCAATATAAATAAATAATAATAATTTTAAATCGAGTAGTATTTTTCGAGTGCTGCGCCTCTATCGCAATGTGCCATATACATTCAATTGTTTATCTACTTTCTTTATATTGGTGGCATTAATATTATTCATTAATTTAATGCAGTAATTACTATTTAATACATATCAAATATGATAGCTAAGACGATAATTCTATATAAATATGTTTACACTGTAGGGAATAATAATTAGGAACATATAAGGCCTTTAGCGATATGTAGCCAACATTAGACACGGTCCGTGTCACACGGACGATTCTAAAAATATTTTTTTAAATATCTCCAAGCTATAACTCCTTTCCAATAATAATATGAATATATTACATATAATTATTAAATGCTCTGTAATTTACAGTGTACACTATTTACACAGTATTCGTTCATAAATCTTTCACTTATATTGTCATTAGCGACATAATAATAGTGAAAATATATTATAATAATTATTATTAACTCTTAAGAGTGTAATAATATTCAATTTAAATATTTGTTAATGCTATTGTGTAAAAAATAGTTAAATAATATTTAAATAAATGTAGTAATTAATTAATAAAATAGTAAATTTTCAAATTTGTATTATTAAACTTTTCAAAGAAGTCAGAATAATAATTGTTAAAACCTGGGATTGAAAATAAATATGAAATACCGTGAATATGGTTAAAATATTTTGCAAACAAAAATATTGGTAAATTCAAATTCAAATACATAAATATGAAAATACTGTGACGATCTAATATAAGTACCAATACCTCTTACAACCTTGATGTTATAGGAGGTATTGAATATACAGACTTGTATTGTATATTAAATGTATATGAATCTACTTATAACAGAACTACATATAATTTATTTATAAAATATCTCCAATCAAGTAAATTATAACTATTTATTGATTACATAATTTATTTACTATGCATATATATAATATAATAGTAACTATATATTTACTCATATTAAATTATTATTTTCCCATATCTCACGTATATCTCTACAGGCCATATCGTATAGCACCGTTAAGGCAGATAACAATAGTACATCGTAACGGGGTAGAAAACCTTGTACAATTCGGTGTCTTTGACTCGTTTTGGCACGTCTTCGTCTTTCAGGATGTGACCTATTTCTAGTTTCCTCTTCTTTACGTCGAATCCGAACTGGTCGATTCTCCAATGGCCTTTCACTGTGATAATATGTAGCGTTTAACGATGTCTAGGTAAGTATGTAAACTAGGTATAGCTATATGGTATAGCTATACCAATCTTGGTGTTTTAATTGATAGTACTCTATCGTACGGTGCTCATATAAATGCAATCTCTAAATCCGCTAATCTCTATTTGAGAAAAATTCGTCACATTAGAAACTATTGTTCGCCCAACATCACTAATCGCCTTCTCAATGCCCTAGTATTATCTCGAATTGACTATTGCTGTTCTCTATTCTACGGAATTAAGAACTCTGAAGTTATTAAAGTTGACCGAATTATTTTCTCATCCGTAAGATTAGTTCATAAGCTTAAGCGACGGGATCATGCTTTAACTGACACCCACCAATACAATATGAAATGGCTATCGTTTATAAAACGGTGCCAATTTAGGCTTCTCTGCTTAACACATAAAACACTATTCCTAGGCAGACCTGCATACTTACGTGGATTGCTCACTCGTCGCAACATCCTCTTACATCTGCGCTCGTCTGATGCCACACTACTTGACTTACCTGTTACTCGTAACGTGATGCGTTCTCGCTCCTTTACAAGCATGGCTCCTACTACATGGAATCTGTTGCCTTACCGCCTACGAAGATTGAAGTCGCCTCACGTATTTGCTAATAGTCTCAGACTATTTAAATTTAAACTTAAAGTAACCCTCTCCTTGATGTTGATCTAGTTCTATCTCTATTTTTATATATTATATTGCTACCTTATTTAATGTTATTGTTCGTTTTGTTTGTTCGTTCACAACACCAGTGAGGGTAATCTTTCTTTACCATATTTGGTGTATAAATAAACCATCCTATCCTATAGCTATAGGTATAGATAGAGGTAACTATATAATTGATTACGTACTCGCTTGCTTATACTACAGTGCCTTTTTTAACCTTTGAAAGTAGGGAGCAAATTCCAAAAATAATTATTTTGTTTTCATTTCTACGTGTAAAACAATCTAATAAAATACATCAAGTAATTTATAATAAATAAATAGGATTATGATATTATTGATTATGAAAAAATGTTATTTTTTGTGAGCTAAAAATGAAAAGTGGATGGGGGATATTTTCCCACTAAACACCCCTTACAATAAGTACTGCCTTACACTATAGTTGCGCACTCGTATACGGAGATCACACATTGTTTTAGAACGTAACGGTGAATTCACTTTTAATAATAGGACATTTCTATTAAGATTTCACCAATGATAAGATTTTCCATCATACTATGGTATATATACCTACGTATATATATATATATATATATATATATATATATATATATATATATATATATATATATATATATATATATATATGAACATATATGAACATATTGAAACACGTTAGAGGATAACTCTATTAACATAAGCACACTATAGTCGTGTTAACCTCTGAAGGTTATAGGAGGTCTTGCCTATTTAGTGTTGTTTATAAACATCGGAGTTGTTTTCAGACAACCTCATAAACCAATTCGAAATAAATGAAAAATAAAAAAGATAACATTGATAACAAATAATTATGAATTATATTTGTTATATAGAGAAAATAATAGGAAAATATAGGTTACTGTACATTCTATGGCGATAATATCAAGTTATATGAAGATTATCACCGCGATAATGTTCTATTACATAACGATATTATCGGGATATTATACTCGACATAGTTTTCAGATAAACTATATATAGGGATAGTATATATCTCACATAATACGGCTACTGTAGGGATGATATAGGTGGCTATTAAATCCGACCTCTGGCCACAGACAACTATAGTTGTATATCTGTATATACAGAGGTCAATACACGGGTCACTATACATATTTCACAACAGAGGTCGCGCGCGCATGCGTGTATGTGTGTGTGTTGTTACTAGCGTTCGGTCAAGTAGTTAGCGCCGGTTATCTGATAGAATTGCGCCGGTTTATACTGGTGCGCCACGTGCATAGTGGTGAACACATTCAGAAACTCTTCGTACGTCATCCTGTCACGTGGGGGGTACGAAGCTATTACGTCATCGTCGTATAAAACGCACGCACGCGTGCGCACGCAATCCGCGTTCACACTAATGGATAGGGCGTGATTTTTGTAGCGAGATATCGTCTGCTTTAAATTATTCATTTAGAATATTTATTAGATATCGGCAAGGGATTTGAAGCGAATTGTAAGTATTCGAAAACATTAATTTGAACCTGCCAATATCGGGCTATACAAATCAGTCAGAATATCATGTTCTGTATTAGTTGGTGCGAATTCTGATTTATACGCATGTACACGTACGTCGTATGTCATAACCGGTGCGGGTTATAACTATAGTTCGCACTATAGTGCGGGTGTCGCTCGACCAACCAGAATTCAGTGTCTTCGTTTGAAGTCAGGCCTATCTTGAGCCTCAGGGTTGGTGGAATGCTTTGATAAATCTTTGATCTGAGATGAAGTTGTTTATATTAGATTAATAATTATTGGAGTTAGTACATGATTATATATTATAAAATTCATATACTACTTCGTAATTGAATAGCATATATGTTAATATGAGGGCTGATCATCAATGATGATTCATCATTATCAAAATAGTATTAATAAAGTATATTATTATTTATATAATATTTAACTTATTAACAAATTTGTATTATTAATAATAATTTATTATAACGTATACAAATATACCATTATTTTAGATTATAATCAATGAATCAATATATTAACATTTTAAATAATACGTTTAACAGCGCGAATAATACCAAGGACATTTCCTTAATAATACTATATACTTTTGTTTAATCTAATGCTATTTATGTCGCTAAAAAGTGACCAACAGTAATCTATTGAAGATAATACCAGCGCATTAATACGTTGTTTAGTAATACGTTTATAAAAATATTGTGTAATATGACAGATCCTATAGGATGTATACATAAATATAAGTTTTTAGACTTTGGTATATAATTCATATTATGACCAACATATAAATAACTATCAATAGTGACGACGATGTTACTGTCTGAATCAGAACATTGTATTACTTGTAATCAATGATTACAGTTGGAAAGTTGTGGGCATATGATACACATTCAGTAATTCTGTTTTCGAGGTATTTATCAGAATATTTTTGATAAGCAGCCAATTCATAATTTCTGAACTAAACTCTAGAGTTCCAAATTATAGTTATTAATTGAACGTTTAATGATAATGTGAATACTACCAGAATACGGTAACTAATGTGGTAACTAATGTTAGATACATTGTAATAATATTATATAGATATCGCAATAAATGTAAAATGATATAGGCCCGAGGACAGAACCCTCTGAATATATTACTAAGAGGAGACATCTTTAACTCTAAAGGGGGTATCCTACTACCAGTATTTCCGGAAATAATGTACGGAAATGTTTGCTAGAAATTTATTTTCTAGTAGTGTAACTACAATTGTAGTGGGTTACACTCTTACTTTCCGGCAACTTTCAGGACATATAGTAACTTTAAAGGGAGTATCCCACTAAAACTTTCTAGAAAATAACTTTCTAGCAAACAATTTCGGATATTATTTCCGGAAATACTGGTAGTGGGATACCTCCTTAACAGAGGAAGTACAATTAGTAAAGTAACCATCTGATATGAGATCTTTCAATATCAAGATCATTAATGCATCATATAATGGATATCGTAACTCAGTGTATCGGACGCGATCAATAAATAGGACCTAACAGTAATTATGCATAACGAGAAGAACCAATCGGGTTATACAGAGTGTTAGTAATATGGTTGAGAGAAGTTTCAGCAGGATAGCTTTTGAAAAGAAGATAGATACATCAGGCATAGTAGATGTATCCGATATCTAAATTATACCATTGATATATATATATATATATATGATATCTGATCATCGCACTACTAACTTATAATTCCATTCTCCCTTGTATTCCGTACCAGCTACTGGATTTCTCAATCTCACCAAATCGTATTCGCGAACTTCGTAATAAATAGAGTGAATTAGTAATTATATATATATTTATTAACTATTTGCTATATTATAGGCAATGCTTTTATTAATAGATTTATTTCATACATGTTATATATATATATATATATATGTTAGTTTTAAATACTTATAACTAAAATATATCAATAATATGCATACATGTATATACCTATAGGTAAACATTTTATAAACACATACTTTCTATTATAAATTATGTATTATAGTGACATAATAATGTTATACAGCGAACTCTCGATATATCAGACTCCCGATATCTCAGAAACGTCAACATCGCAAGTTCGAGCTCGTAACCATACACATAAATGCAAGAACGGTTCGATATATCAGAAACCCGACACCTCGGATACATTTCACCGACGCATCGGATTCCGAGATACCGGAAGTTCACACTCTAGATACGTAAACACTAGGGAAAGATTACCGGCTGCTCCGGCCGCCGACGTGTTGTTGAGGTCGATGTGCTTGAAGTCGGTGACCTGGTAGTAACGCCCCTTTCTGATGCCCTTGTACGTGTCCTCGTTTATCTCGTCAGCCGAACACTGCGAATGAATGATAATTAATAATTAATAATAATATTTAAAATAATACTTTATTTGAAGATATTTTTAATTTCTGTTTTCTTATCTCGTTTATATTACACGTATATCTGCGATGTCGCTAAACGGTTTCAACATATACATCGACTATTATCTAACGGGGTTACGATCAAAAAGGACGAGTTGAATTGCGAAGGTTACATTTTAAATGAGAAATCAATGTGTATAGGCTCACTTTGGGATGTAATGTAGCTAAAAAAAACCAAGCAGGACAAAACTAAACCAATTAAACTAAATAACTTACAAATATCTATACAATATATACATATATACTATTAACTCGTATTTCCAATGTAACCTTTAACCCTCAACTCATAATTTTTGATCGTATCCCATCTAATGTCGTAGTCCATTATAACACACGTACCACAAGTGTGTGTGTGTGCGCATGTGTGTGTGCGCGTGCGTGCGTTGCTAATGATCTCGCCGTATAGAGTGCGGCTGTAAAGAGCGATATCGCGCGTGTGTGTGTGTGTGCCGTACCAGGTTGCCGTACCTACGTGTGTATGGCATGGAGACGTACGTCAAATGTTCACGATACGTAACATGCATGTCGTATCAAAGTTTGCCGCACGAAACTCGCGCTGCGAAATCGTTCACAAAACGAAACGCGGATTTACGATATTTTACATACGTATATCATATGGTATATATACGCATGTATGTACATATATCAAATACAATAAAAATAGAACACGTGTTCTACTTGTGTCGTGCGAAACCAGTATTTCACACGGCAAGCATTTTACGGATCGTGTGAGCAACCTATTAACGTTATCAATATATACACGATACATTAAATAAGTCGGAATTATTCTCATAAAATCTACACGTTTAGTGTTGATCGACGGAATAGATTCAATTTCAAATATCGTATTGAACCCCTAACGGATAGAAGGGTGACGTAGGCGTAAGTTGACGCCCATAGTTCAAAGGTTAGCTATCGCGGCGCTCGTGGCCCATACCCTATAGGGTACACGTGGTCTACTGAAGCTAACCTCGCACTTTGCGGACATCACCCCATTACGTAACGTTATGCCCATGTACTCGGCGAACTTCTCCTTCCTCTTCGACCTTGACATCTCCTTGACCTCGTCCAATCTTATCAACTAAGGGAACGTTAAGGTTCATGAAACACTCGATAGTTAATAATGTGTGCATGTGTATATGTTTGTGTGTGTGAGAGTTTTGTAAATGAATCTGTGTTTAAAGGTAAACCAGTTTAGTTGTTTCTGTAGTATGTGTTCGTTTTGGAAGCTTAACAATAAGTCTGCATGTTTGGTTTATAATGTGGTCAAGTATTTGTACTTGTAGTTTAGGTCAATCAGTAAGTAGCGCGGCGTTACAGTAATCAAGTTTCGATATTATATAATCGGGTGTTATTGTCTAGAGAGATGTTCGGTTCAGGAGGTCATACATTCAGTTTTCAGCTTATTACATTTTAAGTAGTTGTATACATATATTTCTAATTCAGTAGTTAATTTATTATTATTTATTTTAGTTATGGTTTCTGGGAGGTAATTTAAAGTAGTTGATGTATATAATTGGATATCATTGGCATATATATGATAGTTAATATTGTATGTATTTACTATGGAGTTAATATCATATGTCTATATTAAAAAGAGGACCCAATACACTACCTTGTGAAACCCCTATTTCAGAACAGTTGTGGGTTTTATTCGGTTTATTGGATTTTATAGTGAAAGTTCTTTTTGTTAAGTATGGCCGCGGTATTAGTGTGACAGTATTGCCACGTAGTACATACTAGTGATGCAGTAAATGATGCCAGTCAAGTATAAAGCATGATACAGTCTCAGTCTCAGTTACTTAAAGTATCAACTCGGCTCGGGATTGTTTGATTAGAGTCTCGGCTCGGCTCGGGCGTGTTTTTTTTACGAAAATGAAAGATTCGGCTCGACATCAAAAACCAAAAGTCTCGGCTCGGCATCATTTACATCACTGATGTATACCGATGTATTGTAGTTTTGAGTAAAGTATTTTAAGATTTATGGTGTAAAATGCAGCTGAAAGGTCATGTAGTATAAGTATAACGTAATGATTATTTTGAATATTAGCAGATATATATTTGTTGTTAGGAAAATTAGTTAAGTCTCAGTTTGTGATTTTGTTTACGTGCACTTTGTATTGGATTATGTAATTTATTAGTCATGATATGTTGGGTAAGATTGTTTGCGATTATGTTTTCTATTAGTTTAGATAACAAAGATAAATTTGATATTGGTCTGTAGTTTTTAGGAAGTGATTTGTCTAGTGATGGGTTTTCCAGTATTTTAGTAATTATCGAGTGCTTTAAAGTTTGAACGAAATTCGCGTATTGTATACAGTTAATGATAAGGTCAGTATATGACATACATAAAACGTTTAGGTTTCTTTTTAGTTGGTAAGGTATGATATTATCAATATATATACATGTTTTAAAATGTGTTAATTTTATAAGTTTTTCAATATATTCTGGAGTAATATTAGGTATTGGATTTGATACAATTGATGGTTCACATAGTTTGTTTATGTAGTTTGATCTGCGAGGGTTATCTGTATTAAATTCGATGTATTCATAAATCGTTTTTATTTTGTTAATTAAAAATATTGCTAAATTACCAGTATCAATATAACAGTCTGATTTAGTTTTATTTTTAAGTAATTTCATGTTTCATGTTTTTAAATCTTAATAATATGATGATAATATAGGGATTTTGATAATTTTATTTCGTTAAATATATTTTAAAGAGTGTTTCAATTTATAATACTTTATCCACACTATTTCATTTTTCCTGGGGTGTTCGATTTATTATTAAATTACGCTCATCATGTAATTAATGAAAAATATCATATATTGTTGGGGGATGATTGGTATAATTTGGTGATTGATATAGTAGCAGTATTTATTCAGTGTATGTGTGTATGTGTGTATGTGCGTGTGCCCGTGTGTGCGAGTGTGCGCGTGTGCATGTGTGCGCGCGTATGTGTACGCATAGGTATACCTCTGAAGATCCTCCCGTGAAGTCGCACAGTATATCACAAAGTCTGAGATGTTTCAGCGATTCGTAATCTCCCACTATTCTGTATACGTTGGAGTAGGTATTAATTACAGGTAATATGGTATTATTATTATATATATATATATATATATATATATATATATATATATATATAAGAATTGTATTAATAGCATTTTGATACACTTAAAGACCCTTAAAGAATACTTAAATGAATAATAATGAATTGTTTAAATTTAATTATTTAAATAATATGCTTTTTCTCATAAAATCAAGTTAAATATATTTATAATCCATAGATTACTATAGTACCTATAGGAAAACTAGTATAGGTTCCTATATATCAACACACATTGAATGAAATACAATATAGTAGACTAACGGTAGCTTAGATACAATGCGATATGATGGTAAATGTGATTCTAAATAAGTATATATATATATATATATATATATATATATATATGTCCTTATTAGTACATGGTGTCCTCGCCGGGTACTAATAAGGACATCGTGTCCTCGCCGGGTACTAATAAGGACATGGTGTCCTCGCCGGGTACTAATAAGGACATGGTGTCCTCGCAGAGGAACTAATAAGGACATCGTGTCCTCGCCGGGTACTAGTAAGGACATATTGTCCTCGCCGGGTACTAATAAGGACATCGTGTCCTCGCCGGGTACTAGTAAGGACATATTGTCCTCGCCGGGTACTAATAAGGACATCGTGTCCTCGCCGGGTACTAGTAAGGACATCTTGTCCTCGCCGGGTACTAATAAGGACATCGTGTCCTCGCCGGGTACTAATAAGGACATGGTGTCCTCACCGGGTACTAATAAGGACATCGTGTCCTCGCCGGGTACTAATAAGGACATGGTGTCCTCGCGAGGGTACTAATAAGGACATGGTGTCCTCGCCGGGTACTAATAAGGAAATGGTGTCCTCGCCGGTAACTAATAAGGACATCGTGTCCTCGCCGGGTACTAATAAGGACATGGTGTCCTCGCCGGGTACTAATAAGGACATGGTGTCCTCGCCGGGTACTAATAAGGACATGGTGTCCTCGCGAGGGTACTAATAAGGACATGGTGTCCTCGCCGGGTACTAATAAGGAAATGGTGTCCTCGCCGGTAACTAATAAGGACATCGTGTCCTCGCCGGGTACTAATAAGGACATGGTGTCCTCGCCGGGTACTAATAAGGACATGGTGTCCTCGCCGGGTACTAATAAGGACATGGTGTCCTCGCCGGGTACTAATAAGGACATGGTGTCCTCGCCGGGTACTAATAAGGACATCGTGTCCTCGCTAGGTACTGATATGGACATCGTGTCCTCGCCGGGTACTAATAAGGACATGGTGTCCTCGCCGGGTACTAATAAGGACATGGTGTCCTCGCCGGGTACTAATAAGGACATGGTGTCCTCGCCGGGTACTAATAAGGACATGGTGTCCTCGCCGGGTACTAATAAGGACATCGTGTCCTCGCTAGGTACTGATATGGACATCGTGTCCTCGCCGGGTACTAATAAGGACATGGTGTCCTCGCCGGGTACTAATAAGGACATGGTGTCCTCGCCGGGTACTAATAAGGACATCGTGGGTTACTAACTTAGCGTACGCCTTCTCCAGTAGAGGGACCCAGTATTCGCTACGCGTAGTGCACGGCGTAAACAGCAGCGTGCAGTTGTCTTCGGCCACGGGAAGCTTGTCGTCTATGACGACGTCGTACCATTGCCCGAATCTAGGGGGCGCCACGGGGGCGGAAGGGGGTGTTATCGGGTAGCCTAGTAGCCGAGGATGTGTGTCCTCGAGAGGTGCAATAACCCATACACATACATCTACGTTAGGTAATCATAGAGCTAGGCATATAACACATTGTTATTACATACGGCGTGCTTTAGTGTTATTTTACAGTGTACAATGTACAATGTACAAATTGTGTACAAATAGTGTACAATGTACACAGCATGCTATGTACGGAGAATACTTTACACTATATATTACACATTCCGGTGTAGTAGAACTACACTAGTACACAAGTCATGACCTTGAGCTATAGTCAAGGACTTACTAGTGTGTAGTTTAGTCAGCTATATGTATACATATGATCTAAAGGTTCATGCTACTATATATATATATATATATATATATATATATATATCAAAGCATAACATATAATATAAATATACTTTCTATATCCGAATACCTATATAACACGTTTATACAAGGTCATATAAGGTCATCTAAGGTGATACAATGTTATACAAGGTTATACAAGGTAACGCAACAAACCTCCAGAAGTTAAAGTGGAATATCCCGGCGTATTTAGATTTCTCATCGAATTCTTGTTTCTTGTGATTCAAACAAACCTTTAATTACGTGATTACAGCATCATTATCGTTACGCCCACAATCACTACCGCTACCGCTAGCGCCACCTATACTACTAGGCACTAACCCGTTGCCAGAGGTTAATATCTCGAGACAAGATGGCGGCCGCGGCGGCGAAGGTCATACAGCTGCCCTTGCCCATCAGATCGTCGCAGAATGGCTTCTCCAGACAGAATCGCGGAAGTTGACATACTTCCTATTAATAGGTATACTATTATCGTCTACAGTTTCATATTATTGTATACACTAAACACATGGGTGGATACGGGGGCGAATTGAGGAGGGGGTTATTTACAGTGGCCATTATTTAAATACAATACAATAATTCAACGACATAATACAATATATATATATATATATAATACCTATTAGGTTTATATATATATATATATATATATATATATATATATATATGTATATATATATATATATATACTATTTATGAAGTAATCAAACAGTTATATTCTTATAATTCAGTAATCCTCTCGATGATAAATTATTGATAACACTTGTTCTATAGGATGAAAGCTAAACATCATAATACGTGGTTCCTTATATGTCATGGGGGCGTATTCCCCCAGGGGTCATGAGTATCCGCGTTATATATATATATATATATATATATATATATATATATATATATATATATATATATATGTGTATGTATATATATACGCTTACCGTTGGGCGTTTCCATTTAATGGATCGGTCGATTTTAGAATAGTATATAGATTTATTGCAAGGCGTAAATATTGGGTCGTTGAATGTGACATCTCCCTTCAGGTTTTCTTTGATGTTCTTGTATTTCTGTTTCTTGAATGGGCAGATCTTCTGAACTCTGGACATCGTTACAGCTTAAACAGACGCGTTCGATACTTTCACTATCGATATCGTAAGTATTTTTAAATTTAAAATATTTCGAAATATTTTTTATTTACCAAAATAATTTATTTAATAATTTAACTAGTATTCGTTTCTAATACTACATACCTATTGCATATTATAATACTAAATTATAATTAGGTATCGACATATTATTATCGAGTTATTAAACTAATAAATTGCAATTTGCAACCATGGTTGAATTAGGCGTTATCATCTGTAGGTATAATCAACTATTGGTGAGTATAAGTAATTTAATACATAATTTAATTTATTTATAATACAAATAGTGAACTCTAAATCCCCCTTACTTGATACAATAAGCATATAGGAATAACTAATAAGAGTATATACACAAGCATACGCATATGCAGTAGGACGCGGCTTCAAGCCAATTCCGCGGACCATTAAAATAAGTCTTAATATTTTAAAGTAATATTTTAAATTAATATTTAGAAGTTATCTTATATAATTGTGTATAAATAAATGCTTTCGATAGCTGATATAAAACGTGTGGTCGCTACTCCATACACGAGTAATAGTACTCTATACACAAGTTAATGTGCCTTACCGAAAACTTTATAATCATAGGTATTAAGATATCGCCTCACCACTTCCAACACCCCGCTCCCGATTTTTTCACGTTACCCTGCTCGGGTTGCTGACAGGTACTATACATTTAAAAAGGGCAACCTGGATTTTGTCGAGCATCGCTTATTGGTTATTCGTAGCTAACAATTATATCTAATGTCAGTTCCCCTAATCCGCAACTTGGGGACCGGGTGGATTGGAGTTATCATCACAACATCATCACCTCAATTTTCAGATATATATGAAGAAATATGGGTCTTGGATCCTACGGAATCTGAGCTTTCTACAAATATCCACACATATTTATGCCGAGCAAGCTCGATCTGATAATATAAGTATAAATAAATTATCTGTCTATTTAAAACCATGGATGCATTAACACGAGAGCGGATTCGAAGGGATATTAGCGCCATATGGTTATACGTGAAAACTTCATCTTGGATGGGATGAAAGGACTCCACCAAAATAACAATAACAATAACAATATACATACACATACACATGTCACATACATATGTGTATGTATAGCTACGTGACACTTTAGTGAAGTCGTACACGTACTATATATATATGTGTGTATTTTATCATTCATTATATATATATATATATATATATATATATATATTAGTTTAAGGTAATTGAGTAGGCCCAATGAATCTCTACACCCTAACCATACACATACCGATACAAGAGATCGGTTCACTGTACCTAATGTATAGTCCACATCATGATACGTGTTTACGAACCGAATAATGACTCATCAATGATGCCGATGAGTAATGTTCCACGTGAATCATCAACTGTACTAACATACGTCAATAGTTCAGCGAGCGATTAACTATTTACGAAATCACAAGAGTTATTATGTATCTTTGCGTATAAAAATAATTAGGTGACACATTTAATTATTAGTTCTATATAATTAAAGGTTTATACAAAGGTATACGATGAACTCGTATTAGACTAATAATGGTTATTGGCATTATAATTAATAATATCAATAATACGAGAGTTATTCATTGAACCACGAATACAAATGGAGCCCTCGAGAAGTCGTAGACTATGTGTCATACATAACTGCGAGGGGCCCATGGGGGACAATAAACAATACATATTTACTAGGGACGCTGCAACAGAAGGGACGGGGGGGATATGTCCCCCACTTTAAGATATAGGGGGACCTCCTATGTATTGGTCCCCCCCCCCAACTTTTACCTCACAATTTATTTTGATTGGTTGGTCCCCCCTACATACAAAATCATTCCAGCTCCCCTAATATTTACCGTTTTATTCTTCTAGTGTTTTGATATACTCTTTATAAGTTCTCTACAAATGCATGAGAACGCATAATAACAACCCGGATCGAACCCCTCACCCCTCACTGTCCAGCAAGTGACTGTTACACTTGCCATCGACCACGGCTCAGTGAACGAGTTATGAATATTTACTCGGCTAATTCACTACTACTAGTTAAATAGTCATGCCGTATGACTCATGCCGTATGACTCATGCCGTATGACTCATGCCGTATGACTCATGCATGACGAGACGTCGTGTACGGGGGGGGGGGAGCGTCACGCACAACTTCTTCCAACTATAATGACTCGATAACGAATGTAGGTACTACTATAGTAGGTAATACTACTACAGCCTACTACAGTATTAAAGTATCTACCTAAAGGACATGAACATACGAAGTTAAGAGAAATATAGGATATTATTGGAGAGTATTACTGTAATGTTATTGTTAGACTTAATTAATATCCTATATTTCTCTTAACTTCGTATGTATATGTCCTTTAGGTAGATACTTTAATAATGTAGTAGGCTGTAGTAGTAGTAGGAATACCTACTATAGTATACTATAGTACCTACCTACATTCGTTAGCGAGTCACGAGGATTACACATGTTATTGACCGTTAAGAAACATAAATCATTCATTAATATACATATAAGTGAAATTAATATTTATAAATGTATGTAGGATTGATTACCCAATGGTTGACGGTAATGATTTTAAATATTCTTTTACCCTCGTTCAACTTTCTGACTAACATGATATTTCATACTAGATCGACACTTCCACGTCATTATGGTTAGAGATATGCGTTTTCATCACAGTATTCACACCGATATCAAATATCGTTCAAAGGAAAGCTATAACACTTGAGTGAAATCATTTAATTAAATGTTGTACACGACATACGAACAGCGCTATCTATATAGGTTGTAATTCGGAAAAATGGTATTGTTTATAATGTAAATTCGTATCAAACTATATATTTTAAAATGCAAAAAAGCTTTTAAATTAGTAGGGGAAAGTAACCTAATACGGACACGTTAACAATAAATGTTCTTATCATTTTATGACTCATTATTTTTATTCAGAAATTACAATATATTAATATTATATGATTATAGATATTATTTTGATTTTAAAATGTTATTTAATCTTTTAATTCCATAGATAAAGGGGGTGTCCGTATTCGGTACGCATGTCCGAATACGGATACCATGTATTATAATACGGACACCCTATATACCACTAGATAAACTATATATTATTGATGAATAAATCAGACAAATTACAATTACATTATTTATAATTATTTGTATGAACAATTTATTCTGATTTAATTAGTTAATAATTTATTTATTTTTATTATTTTTTAATTAATAATACAATTTAAGTATCTGACTAATGAACATTTTAGATTTATCTTTATTGGTGGTATTAATATTATAACGCACGCGATTTTTATGAAAATCAGAATAATTCATATGCTGCCCGCTGATTGGTTATATGGTGTCCGTATTAAGACATCTAGAGTGTCCGTATTAGGAACTTATATGACCTCTAGATATATGCTTATAACTTAATGAATATTTGATAACAAATATAGAAATATATAATATTATAATGTTATATTTTATATCGATAAATTTGTATATTCTTGAGAAGGTTTTAAGTTGAATTTTTTTTTCATAAATTAAAAACGTAATAAAAAAATCAGTTTATTGGATATATCAGCAATATTTTGAATAATTAAAAAATAAAAAATACTTTTTTAGACTATTTATATAATTATGAATATTTTATTCATTACACATGTTTTGTAGAATTTATGGTTTCTGAGATACATAGAGTGTCCGTATTCGGTTACTTTCCCTTATTTATATATAAATATATGATAAAAACTAAGTATCAATTATTAATATATATATATATATATATATATATATGACATTTTTGTTTTAATTGATATACATATATACGAAGTGAGTAAAATCTAACTTATATTGGATGTGATTTAATATAACAATAACAATAATTGTGTATACACATTGCGTCAAATCTAAATCTATTTCAGTGATTTCGATACTACTATATATATATATATAGTAGTAGTACTCTATAGAAGCGGCGCGGATACTATTAATCTCGTTGCGTAGATACGGAGTGTTATATCTTGGTTAGCGACATATTTGCCGACACCGCGTACATGACGCCTATAGTTGTTAACGAGATTTCACATCAGTAACCAATAGGTATATACAATATATTGCTAGAATATAGTATATAGTTATGTGTGAATGTGAATATTTAAGTATATATATATATATATATATATATATATATATATATATATATATATATTTAAACTACCTATATATAATGTAGATAGTTGAAGCTGTGTGTATATATATATATATATATATATATATATATATATATATATATATATATATATATATATATATATATATATATATATATATATATATATATATATATATATATATATATATATATATTTAAACTACCTATATATAATGTAGATAGTTGAAGCTGTGTGTATATATATATATATATATATATATATATATATATATATATATATATATATATATATATATATATATATATATATATATTTAAACTACCTATATATAATGTAGATAGTTGAAGCTGTGTGTATATATATATATATATATATATATATATATATATATACATTATAATACGTTCAGTGAATTATACATTGTATACATATATATATATATATATATATATATATATATATATATATATATATATATTAACACGTACATTGTACGTCGTACACTGTATATATTTCAGTTGAATATCTAATACTTATGCTTCGACAATTGTCTATCTATAGATAGATCTACGTCTATATATAGACGTCACGATACGCTCGGGTAAACAGCGACATTACCACTTAAGTTAATACAATATAATGTCTTATAATACTGCGGTATCAACCACGTAAACCAGATAATATACTACCTGATACAACATGTAAAATATACGTCCGGAAATATATCTCGTATGTTAAAATCACCTAAACGATGCCGATATTTTATCGAAAATATAATATATGGAATAATATGTAGGACATATACATACTACCTATAGGAATAAGATGGAATATGATGAAATAAATTAGAATAAGATGGAATAAATTAGAATAAGATGGAATAAATTAGAATAAGATGGACTACATTATAATATTATGGTATAAGATGGAATACGATGGAATAATCAATCCAGAATCAATTGAATAAAATCTGATAATTTGTATTTGATGGGGTACCTTTTATTAAATCGTGTGATTATATGTTGTCAATTTTCGCTAGATATTAAACGATATATCGTTATATATCTATATATATACTATATATAGTATATAGTATCTATACTATAGTATAGATACATTAACAATAGTATAGCCTATATGATATGTATATGGCTTACATTAATCTATATATATATATATATTAATTATTATTAACATTCGATTAATATTCTACAGAATACGGTATCCTATCAGTTCCAAAAGTTTGAGTAATTTATTTGAAAATATGTTGACAATATTCTATTTTATATTTAGTTTTATGATTATTCTAGGATGAATTTTATCATTAAAAAATGTGTGTTTGGTTAAGTTACAAAATTCGGGCAAATTTCATTAGCATTTATACTGTATTAACATTTAGTTGAACTAAATTAAAATATGAATATAATATGTTTTATTTGTCATAATCTGAAAATAAAATAGTGTTATTTGATAATTCATTAAGAGGAGATACAGATTCCAGACTTTAAATTCCCTTTCCTTTTTCAAAAAATTATAAATTTTGTTTTGGATTTATCGATAAATTAAGTAATGAGTAAAGAGTAAAGTAATGGGTATACACATTACTCATCATCTTAACATTTTAAATTCCCATTCTTTGCTCTCTTTGTTATGATTCGACCCATTGATATTTACGTTTAAATTTATTTATAGATTTTCGAAATAAATGTTGTACTTTCTTCTTCAATTTAAATATAATCTTCGGGATAAACTGTTTTATTTAATTATTTATATTATGAATATGTAATATAAATAATTTAATTAGAAAATTATTAAATATTCTAAGATATACCAAATTAGATCTAGAAAGATCTAGCAAGATCTAGAAAGCTAATTGCTTCAATAATTGTCTTGAAAACATAATCATTCGTTTTCCTTTCTCGATATGAAATTCCTAGGATTCTTCTATATGATTTAGATTCGAATGCATTTATTCTTTTCTCTAGGGTTTTATTTAATGTCCATGTTTCACAACTATATAATAGAATAGAGAGTATCAGAGATTTGTATAAGTGTATCTTGGTACGTAATGAGATGCTTCTACTTTTCAATATTATACTTAGGTTTACCAGAGCAGAATTTGCTGTCGGTAATCTTAATGTTATCACCTTTTCACTTTTTCCGTCACTTGTCAATCCCAGATTTTGAATTTGTCGACTGTTTCAAGTGTTTCACCGTTCATAGTTTAAAGGTTTGCATGGCTATTTGAGAATTAATTTACCATAATCTTTCTTTTTTTTCCAGATTCACTTCCATATCGTATGCCGCTGAGAAGTTAACACATTTGTCTGTGAGCTGTTGTAATTCTGGAATTGATCCTGCCATTAAATCTATGTCATCTGCAAACCTTAGGTTACAAATATTATATTCTCCTATAGCTATGGTAGAAGTGTGGTTGTTTAGAGTGTCTTGCATAATTTTATCCAAGACAATATTGAATAGAATTGGCGACATGAAGCAACCTCGTCGTACTCCTACCGATGTCCGAAAGAAGTCTCCTTTTGTATCGTTAACTATCACTGCACTGTTCGCCTTTTTATATAGGTTTTCTATGATTGATATAAGGTGTTCGTCAATATTAAAATTTCTCATTATATTCCATAGTCCATTAGGTCATACACGGTCAAACGCCTTTTTGAAGTCAATACAATTGTGACACAGTTTCTTTCCATGTTCAATGTGTTTTTCGCAATAATTATACAGTTTAAGATTTTGTCGGTTGTGCTTCTTGTTTTCCTAAATCCGGCTTGTTCTTCTGCATTTTATATTAATTTATTAAATTCAAAATTGTTTGATTTTAATATATTTTTCATGGATATTTTTCAATATTTACATAAATGAAATATAATAGTGATTACTTTTATTTTTATATAAAAGTAGACATTATCCAATAGTTATATTATATAGGTAGCCTAGCAATTATTTTCGAATAGAACACGTCAATCAATTATATTATTATTACGAGTTGTCTTATTTATTAATTGTGAAAATAAATGTTTAATAATAGAATTATAAAGTAATGCATAACTCATTGGGTAGAACTAGGAAATGTATATTTTTAAAATTCAAATTTGGTAAATTAAAATCTCTTGTATCTATGGATGCATTGGTATTTTCTCGCGTTATATAAAATAATCTACAAGGTATCTACGTATATATTTATTATTAGTGAACATCTTTGATCGCGCACGATAAATGGCTATTTGTTACCCTATAAATACCTAACTGTACACACACATACACACACACACACACACACACACACACACACACACACACACACACACACACACACACACGGGTGATTGATATAAGCTACATATCAATACACATCGATCAATATATAATTCGCGATATATGCGCGCGCGAATTCGAACACGTCAGCATTCGTTACCGATGACTCGTTCGTTTCCCTCGCGCGCCGAGACCACCGCGTGACGTCATCGCGGCGATGATTCACTCGACGGTGTTCGATCGAGCGTGACCGAAACGCTCGACCAGTCTTTGCGCGTCTCTACTCTCACGGCTACACTAGTAAACATCAGCTGCGTACGCACACACACACACACATACATGTGTAGGTAATAAAGTAACGTCTATAAAGTTTAAGTCACTAGACACACATGCCGTACTAGGATATACATCTCCGGTTATAGGAATACAATCGGTCTACATTCTTAGGTAGGTGTTATTTCATATATATATATATATATATATATCACATGTATAGTATATATTATATAAAGTATATATATATATATATATATATATATATAATTACGCTCCACGATATATAGCTAATAATCGATTGTTTTTAAGCTTGGATCATATGATATGTATTTTATAATAAAAACAAAATATATATATATATATATAATTAGATTTATATCACTAGTATATTAATTATTGTAACATTGATATTATAATTATGATTATTGTATAACTTATATATATATATATATATATATATATATATATACACTAGTTATACAGTGTACACCAGTTATACACAAGTTGAGTTATACATAAATAAAAGCAGCGCCTTCACTATAGTATACATCTCGCTAAAGCCCCACATATATAGCCGTACCTCCACATGTACCTACACACACGCCTGGTAATGGTGCTGCCCCTACAGGCATACACCATTATAGGTATACGCCCTACTATAAGACCTATACCTATATGTGTATATACACACCTGTAATAACCTCACCCGCCTACTCTACCGCCCACTAGATGTTCCACTTAATGGGCATCACCACAACCTATTCACACAGAACTATAGATATTCACACACACACACATATATATATATATATATATATATATATATATATATATATATATATATATATATATACATAAATATATATATACATAAATATATATATATATATATATATATATATATATATATATATAGTGCGATGAATGTATACATCGATGTGGATCTACTTCCGTTCACACATCGCACCCTACTACAATAGATAATGTGTACCAGATATATTCAGCCGCAGTAGTAGTGTAGTATATCGTACCTATAGTAGTGTAGTAAATTATACTATAGTATATACTGTACTATATGATCTATAGATCATATATATATATATATATATGATCCATACTATAGTATACATCATAATATACTATATAATATAGACTATATATTATATAGTATACATGTATACTATATATAATGCATATAGTATGCATTACCAAGCTCTTACGCTACTATATACTACAGTTTATACATTAATGACGAATGATTAGATAAGATCTGATTCTTCATTTTTCTATTCTATAGACAAACTTTGATATTATTATTAATATTATACGATATATAGTATATATATATATATATATATATATAACTGCCTGTGTGGCTCAGTGGCTAAGACGTCAGACACACAAGCAGTAGGATACGGGTTCGAACCTCGTCCGGACCATTAATTAATTTTATAAAATGGGTCTTAAAATATTATTTAGAAGTGATCTTATATAATTGTGTATAAATAAATGATCGGCTCTCGTTAAAACCATGGATGTCTTAACATGAGATCGGCTTCGAAGAGATATTATAGCCATATATGGTTATAAGTGAAACTTCATCTAAGTTCCTGGATGGGATGAAAGGACTCCACCAAATAAAAATAACAATAACAAAAATATATATATATATATATATATATATATATATATACACTATATAATATAGTCTATAGTGTAGTCTACTATATATATATATATATAGTCTCTCTGCTACTATTATAGTACTACTATAGTACATCACCGTTACTATAGTAACGTTACTATATATAGTGACTTATTTTAAAATTAAAATTATGATATATTTATAATGAATTACAATTTATTAATACATCAATGATTATTATACGTACAAGGCATATCTTCAGCTTGATAGAGAGGGTTCAAACTAGTGTTACTTGTTCGAACTTGTTCGAACAACATTGTTGAAGTATCGATACTTTTTGAACAACATTTGTGAAGTATCGATATTTATATATAAATTACGCCAAGCATTTTGATAGAGCCGTGCCTTAGGGTATAATATGTTTACCCGAGACTGTTACTCTACAAGCAAACAAACGAACCAAGGCTATTACACAACGGGCTCAAACCAAATACGAGGCTCTTACTAGATATAACCGAGCACAGACGATACTTTTTAATCATACTTTTAATTATTTATTATATATATATACATAGTAATATATATATATATATATATATATATATATATATATATATATATGTCTTACATAAGCTGTGTATAAATAAATGTTATTATTTTCATAGGTGGCTATTATCTTTTTTATTATTTGTAGTTTATTAAGATCTATTATATAGTATATACATCGATTATTTGGGTAACCGAGATTAATACTGCATCGATGCTTTGTGTAAGTGAGACTAATACTACATCGATGCTTTGGGATACTGAGACTAAGATGCGTCACTTCTTTAGATAACCGAAACTTAGACTGCACCAATACTTTGAATAACTTAAATTCATTATATTATCAAATATATGATCGCAAGTTCGATAATTGCATAAAAAGTTCTAATTACGTGAAAGTTCGATACTGTTCGATACTGTTCGAACTGTCCGAGTTCATTTACAGCACTAGTTCACAACCACTATGACAATGTGTACAGTTATGTATACACTATATTATTAACATGTACACATCACAACGAATAGGACATAGATTTGTATTTTAAACTATACATTTATGCAACGAATACATAGTTTGCAGAATACCCATCTTACGATATGTAGGGTATAACATAACGTGATAGTGTATATATATATATATATATATATACACACACACACACATTGGTCAATAGACCAGTGCATTCAAGCACACCCCTTTATACACTGTACTATAGCCTATATAACACAGATTACACACGTGACGCGTATTACTAAAACGGAAGTATTACGTAATCATTGCGGGCGTATCGATGACGTCACACCTCTATAACGGCCACGTGACACACTAGCCACACACACACACACCTATAGCGGTAGTAGTGGTAGTAGTAGTGGTAGTAGTAGTGGTGGTGTAGGATCACATAGCTATAGAGACATCTCTCGCTAGCTCTGTATGTAGGATACACGCATCACAAACAACAACAGTAGTATCGCTGGTAGTGGGGATGGTGATTTGGATTATGCTTGTGACTCACTGCCACTGATGACTCACTTCCACTGATGACTCACCGCCACTGATGACTCACCGCCACTGGTGACTCACCGCCACTGATGACTCACTGGCACTGATGACTCACTGGCACTGTTGACTCACTGGCACTGGTGACTCACTGCCACTGGTGACTCACTGCCTCTGATGACTCACTGCCACTGGTGACTCACTGCCATTGGTGACTCACTGCCACTGGTGACTCACTGCTACTGGTGACTCACTGCCACTGGTGACTCACTGCTACTGGTGACTCACCGCCACTGGTGACTCACCGCCACTGATGACTCACCGCCACTGATGACTCACCGCCACTGATGACTCACGTAGCACATGACCATGACGCATCGTGTACCAGCGTGACGGCATCTCTCGTGCACTGACCCTGTAGAGATAGAGATCCCCTACCTCTATGTCCGTAGATAGTACATACAGATACCCTATATATGGACCACACTGGTGTCCTATATATACCCTATATGTGTAGGGTTCACTGATGGGGTGTACAGTGAATGAAGTGTTATTGGGGTATTAATGTTAACGACCGTTTAGAAAATATCTATCGTATATATATATATATATATATATATATATATATACCTTAAAGCTAGCAAAGATTTTCTGAAGGAAAGATATTGCACTTGTGTATATTTGTGTAACCTAATAATTCGATATGGCCATCTAGCGGTATTAGTCAGATAATAAGAATTGTCTATATGTATAGTAATTTCTTAATTAAAATATCACATGTTATAATATTTCATATACTATTTCGCCATCTAGTGTTAATGGTCAGATTCATTTTAAATTTACATTTTTAAAGGTACTAGAGATAGATAGGGAGTGCAATATCTTTCCTTTGGAAAATCTTTGGAGCTAGAGAGGAAGCTCTAGCTTCTCTAGCTTTCGATCTATGCTATATATATATAGGTATATATACTGACTGTTTTATATATTTTTCAGTATTAATGATATATATATATACTGACAAATGAATGACAACAAAGTAGGAATGTCGTTACCAGTAATACACCCTAAGACACACGAGAACAACTGCAATACAAGAGGGCGCCATACTCACACGCTACCCTAACGAGGGGTGGTTCCTAACTACCACGGCACCATCAGCCACCATAGGGTTAACCCTACCGTAGTACTAACCCTACCGTGTAGGTATAAGTAGCAAGTTCCTACTGTAGTACTGACCTACTATACTAATCTACTATAGTAACCTACTATAGTAGGCTAGGTTATTATATATATATAGTATGTGTGACTTGGTGGCTTGTTAGTGTGACTAATAGCCTCGCCTCGTGTTATTACGTAATATGTACGTAACGAGTGACTACTGTACAGTCACGTGACTAGTGTACAGTCACGTGACTACTGTACATAGCACGTGACCGCATAGGGGATATGCTTGCGAACGTTAGTTCAGTGAACGCAAGTTGTGTATAACAACTATTATAGGGTGTTCGCACCAATTCGTACGTGTAACTGCAACTTCAAATGATTCATTCACGGCAAATTTGAAGTTATGAGTCACATTCCTATTTATTTGAAGTTGA
>OZ025239.1:124974213-124976713 GCA_964019155.1 Osedax fenrisi | reverse complement strand
ATAACTATAGCGTATACACTAGAATCTTAACGGTATATCTAACTACTTGTTAGAAGGCGTACAATGTACGCCGTACATCCCATAGAACACTATCAACAACAACAACAACAACAACAACACAACATCAACAATACTAATGACATAATTAATCCGCCGTAAACCAAGGTCACGTCCTTGTGTAAACTGAAAGCAACACGTGCGGCGCATGCGTGAACCTACGCAGTGAGTCACCGACATTCACTCATTCGGTGGTGCGGTGTGCGGCTTATACACTCACACACACACATTTAACACTCGATGTCTAAGCATTCAAGAGACAATACATGTTTCTGATATATTGAAGTTTGACTATAGTGGTTTATAGATACAACACCAAACTTACAATGCTGGCATATCTGAGATATGGGAGTTTTATGAGATATCTAGAGGTGACTATATATACATATTATCGCAGACACATACACTTGTATTGTATTTTATCCGAATGAAGATGATGAAATACATTACACTACTGGTAGGAGATATCGAATTTAAACATTAATCGCTTTCACTGATTCTCCTTAGACATTCTCCACAACCTGATTTCATTCATTCATTCATTCATTCATTCATTCATTCATTCATTCATTTATTCATTCATTCATGAATAATTATTCATGAATATATATATACTAGACGAGATGCTTTATTCATCATACTATAGTGTATCTCATACTATAGTATACTATAGTCCGACTGTTCTCTTGTTACCTATACTATGATATAGTTTGAAGAGATAATACAATGTTACACACACATACACGTACACACATATAAGTATACCTAGATGGAGTTTTCACTTATAACCATATATGGCTTATATGGTCTCTTCGAAGCCGCTCTTATGTTAAGGGCTTGAACCCAAGACGTGGGTCCCACCTACTACTGCTTGTGAGTTGATGCATGTATACTAAGGCTAAATCCAACTGAGCCACATATATGTAGCTATAGGTACCTATAGGTAGTATATATATATATATATATTAAAATAAACATATATATTAATCATATATATTAATAACAAACTTTATATAAATACATTATACTTTATGAAATTATAATATATCTTTTGTATCATATATGAAATATATATTACATTATACGCCGCACTATAATTACATATTCTCCTATATAGTGTAGGGGAGGGTGGGGTTGTATGACCATGTTTTTGTATAAAGTGCTATCATTGTGGTAATAATACATTTTTCTTAATTATTTAAATTGTATTGCATAATATATGATATTAGTTAACTAATATATCACTTTTAGATATAGATATAAGGAATATACTTAATAATACTTATAAGATTTCATAATTACAATTAATAAAACAAAATAAAAAAGTTCATTCAACCCCAAAGGCGGGGTTGAATGAACATACCCTGTTTTACTTCTTTAATTGCTCTTGTCATGATAGTTTTATCACGTATTCTATCACTTTGCTGAGTATAGTTTCTCATTTTTGATTCCTATAAATAATATTTAAATAATTATTATGAATTAGTAATTGACCCTCATTAAAATTAATTTAATTAATTATATTGATATATAATTTCTATATAATATATTATTTCTATTTAATCATTACTTATTTATATTCGTATCATTGAATATATATTATAATATTATAATAATATTAATATTATAATATTATATTATAAATAATAACATATGATATTTGGTTGATTGAACAATGTTCATATAACCCCATTTTAAGTGGTTCACTCAACCCCATGTCAAATTATATTATTAATTGATAACATTTAAATATGTTATTTAAAATTTTAAATATATTTTTATATTAATATTAAGTTAATTATATATTAAAATCATATATATAATATAAAAATAATCAAATAATTATTATAGAAGTTATAACATATATTACCTTGTCTGGAATTTTTACTTTTGAGCGTACTTTAGTTAAAAATGTGATTAAAATGTTACTATTTTTATTTGTTTATTAAAAATGATACTTCCGCAACTGTATTAATTATAGATGACGATACTAGTTCAGTTAAATCGAATGTCTACTATAGCAAACAATTGTTATCTTCAGTGGCTCATGCAAGACACCTGTTCATACAACCCCACTCTCCCCTACCCTCCACCATCATTTATCATTACTATTCGTATATTATACCTACCGTATATAGTCAGTGATGGGCACCGATCCCGATCCTTTATTTATTCTTTAATGCGATCCTTTTCCCGATCCTGATCCTCCCTTCGTTACCCGATCCTCTCATTCTTACCCGATCCTGCCCATGTAGGTATATAGTATATAGGCGTATATGCCTATAGTATTGCCTAGTATACTAATACTATATCTATATTATATACATACACTAAAAGACGTTACATATTTATACATTCTTCGCCCCTTAGATGTCTATGCATACACTAAGATTACATTTCTTCAACTTCCGCTAACTAATTAACAACTTTACATTGACATTTT
>OZ025239.1:124894213-124964213 GCA_964019155.1 Osedax fenrisi | reverse complement strand
ATTTACCAAATTTAATACTTCTCTCAAATGAATTATTTATAAATGACTTTAATATGTCATCTATGTCTAATTCTTCAAATTTTTCTTTGTGGATATTTCAAATCATTATCGCATTTAATATTCTCTGCGTCATGCTATTTCTTAGCCATATCTTTAATCTTCCTAACGCACTGAAAGACCTTGCAGGTGAAGCCATAAGTAATTTTAAAAGGGTTTGAATTTCTGCAAAAATATTGTATTACTTCGTTAGACATAGTTTTACATTTGTTATAATAATGTTCAGATTCATGTTGTTATAACGTTTTTAATAACATCTAATTTCGGCAATAAAATCTTCTTTAACTCTGGGTAGTCTTTTATTATATCAATATTTTGTTCTGTATTTGTAAATATTTGTTCCATTTTTTGTATATATTAATATCTGTTGCATTAAAATATGTATGAATTGAATAAATTGCCATATTAATAATTCTATAATAATCTCTTCGATAAAATTCTTCTATATTAATATGTTGATTATTATCCTTTCGCTTTATATTTCTTGTTAACATCAAGTCATCAATATCATTATCATCAACCAATGTATTAACTCGGTCTATTATGTCACTAAATATGATTTCTTCTCTGCATTTTTGTAGTTTTTGGATGACAGATTTTGAAGATGAAATCATTAAACTTACAGTAATAGTTTTACTTTGTAGCATTCCATTAAATTTCTCCAAAATTGAAATGATTGGAAATACCATAAAGGTGATTTCATATTAGCTAATATACCAGTAGATTTACCTGAAGCCATACCTTTTATAATACTCATCCGAGTTGTTTATTATATCAGTATAGTTATTGATAATACAGGATACTGCAGGTTCTCTTGTCAAGAATCTGGTTGGACACAACGGTTTTATAACATTATTTTCATTATTTTGAAAAAATTGTTTAAACTTTCATGACTGATTATATAATGAACCTAAATCTTGAACAGTATTTAGAGAATTTCTAAGTGATTCATTGACGGCTTTTGATTCTATTTAATGAGAAACATGAGTTCCACAGTGTACGTATAAAGCCAAAGGCTGGATTTTTTAATTTCTTCTTGACAACCTAAATATGGTATATTATAATAATAAATAAATATATATATGCATAGATATATATATATATATATATATATATATATATATATATATATATATATATATATATATATATATATATATAGTATTGAGCCAAACTAAATAAAATATAATAAATGCAAACTAATATTAAAAAATGAATAAAATATTAAAATAAAACTAATAAAAACAATAAAATAAATTAACTATAAAATTCAACGATCGGGCTTCTTGAAATTATCATATTGGCATTTCCTCGGTGTATGGCTACAGAAAGTTTTTGATAAATCCAGTTTATGGATTTATCTCTATTTTCCATATGCTTATCAGCCCATCGTTTAGAAATATAGCTAATTATATCTTTAGCAATTTGACCACAAGTACCAAATGTTTCAGCAACGAAAGGGAGAAAAATAATACCTACAATATGACAATTATTAACAATTTTCTCATCTTTAGATTTTTCACGCTCACCAGCTGCAAAACCAACCTCAATTGCCGCACTTAAAATAGTAGTGTTCTGCAGCGGAGAGGTGATTCATATATCGATGGCGGCTGATTATCCTAAAGACCAGTTATTTACTCTATATATGCTATATATAATATGTATATATATATAAATACCTTTACACTTTCCAGACATATTTGCGACTCCATCATAAGTCTGGGCTCTTAAATTTTATAATGTTAATCTAGATCTTATCAACGCATCTTTTATAATATTAGAAATATTTTTTATTATTTTCATACAATCCTATGAAATCTTCTTTTACATCAAATGTACTCGTAATAGAATGAATTAGCTTCTTGTTCTATGCCGCATATATCTTGCGTTCCATTTACAATTATTCCTAATTGTTTTGAATATTCATTAATTTGTTTGCAGATTGATTTTATAATTTCATGAGATCTTAACCCTAGTATCATTTGTATATTTGAACTTAAGTATTTAAAACTCTTAAAATATTAGTATCATCTTCGGCTCATAATTTCAATAGGTTAAGAAAATGTACATTGTCAGAATTGTGTCCACGTAATGTCATTCCTTAACTCAAATGAATACTTTATTGTAGTTATAATTTTCTTCTGAATTCCTCTCCATATTATTTGGTCTGCAGTTAAAATGTTCATTAATTTGTGATAATATTGTTCTGCTGCTTTCTAAACTTAGAATACATTTAAAAGAAAATGTTATCAATATGGGAACGTGATTTTTTATTATTGTTAAATATTTCAATAGCTTTTTTCCAATTTTTGAATCCAATTGAAATATAAGTACTTTCTATTCCTTTATTAATACCTTTAGAATCAGCTATGTAACATATATAGCATAAAAAAGCTTTCACATCCTTATCATAATGTAACCAAGGATAGTCTTTATACCACTTTTCTTGGAAATATAGTTTTCTAATTTTATTATCTTTTCCAATGGTTTTGCATGGTATATTAGATATTGGTGGTTGGAATTTTTCATGAACTCTGACAAATATACAAAATAAATATTTATTTGTTTAGTTATAATAGTCTGAGTAATGAGATTTTGAAGTTGTGTATATATAATAATTTATTTAATAATAATTTGTTAGGGGGGGATATCCCCCCCACTATATTTTCAGAGGGAGATACATACCCCCGTCCCCCCTAAAGTTTCGCCCATGCTGTATATTAGAGTATAGTGTAATTTTCCTGTAGAATATTATCTTTTACCCGTTATTTTTATAAATCTTACTCATCATAGGTAAACAATAAAATGTATATCATGCATTCATTTAAAGTAAATTCAACATAGATAATATATTAATAATATAGGTGTATAAAGTTATCATAAATTTATATTACTACCTCATATATATATATATATATATATATATATATATATATAAATACGCACTTATATAACATATTAGTCATGTGACCAATATTGTACTGAGTAACATATGTGTTAACAATTAACATTTAATATATCGATACAGATTGATATAAATATAACGTTGTTGTTTATGTATTCATATTTTATATCTTTGATTAATTATAATGACAAACAGACCTTATTGTATTGTTTCTCATGCTATATACAGAATAGAAGTATTACTATTGTTACTATTGAGGTATAACAATGATTGTGTTGTTTAGATGATCCACTATATATAGTTATGTTCTCTAACCTATGTCCTTAAAAAGCATATCAATGTTCCTTATAGAAAATATTCTAACTAATCTCTTAATATCATTATATATATATATAAGGTAATGCCTAAAATAGTCATACCACTATATCTATATGGTATTGTTTTATTATAGCTTTAATTATAGCTTTAATTGAAAATATACAATTTAAATAGGGTGACATTAATATTGATGTATTAACAAAACATACATATTATACATATGGACAGTGTCCATTGGCCACAAGCATTATGCATTTAGTAAACTATCAATATTAACTACTTAGTATAATAATACCTCTATGAATCATTAGTTATGATACATGTGCTAATATTATAGATATACAGTGTATTACCGCTAACAAGTAGAGTTTGGCAAAAAGAGATATCCACATTGTTCTATAAATACATACCCCCCGTATACAATATAATACCGCCTGTCAATCAAACGCGCACAGAATATAACTGTACGAGTAGTACGACGGAAGCTGGCTACTTCTACTTCTTCTACGTGATCGGCAGCCAATACGTATGCGCTGAGATCTCGTCTACGTCCAGTGAGGCTATCGTGATACGGGACAACGCGAACATGGGTTATTAGCGTAATAGGGTTATTAGCGTTATAGGGTTATTAGCGTTATAGGGTTATTAGCGTTATAGGGTTATTAGCGTTATAGGGTTATTAGCGTTATAGGGTTATTAGCGTTATAGGGTTATTAGCGTTATAGGGTTATTAGCGTTATAGGGTTATTAGCGTTATAGGGTTATAGGGTTTACTAAACATTATTATGGTTTTATATCACTCAATCGAGATTAATAACGTTTATTTGAGTTTCATTTCGGATTTTATTGTTAACACACTTCAATTTTTGTTATTACATTATTAAAATGTAATCATATCATTACAATTATGTATATTATATATGTTATACATGACAAAAAACATACATATAAAACAACATATATACATACATATGTCATACAAGATAACTTTAATAAGTGCTTTAAATAAGCATTTAATCAAAAGATAAGCCTGTAAAAAATTATATGAATTATTAAAAATGAAAACATGTTAATTTTTATAAATATTAGTGTATACTATGAAATGTATGATTATTCTTAAAAAAAACTAAAATGTATATATATATATATATGGTGCATATAACAATATATAACGAGAATAAAATATAAATAAATAAAATAAATAAATTAGATAAATAAATAAACAAAACGATAAAATTATATAATTTATATAAATAGTAATGTTGTATATTTAAAATAAGTGAATATATTACATTGATGATATGTAAGCTTTGAGGTGTGTAATAAAGGATAGGTTTGAATGGATTGATCGAATAGATGCAGTGATAGAGTTCTATAAGGATGGAACAATATAACTGAAGTTTATGGTATTTCAGATATAAGACATGAGGGCAAATTAGGGAAATGTCCACATTTGAACGTAAGGAAGTTAGTGGGCGTCTTAGTTTTAGTAGGGAAGTGAAATAAGGAGGAAAAGTATAATATATTGCTTTATGAGTGAGTGATAGAAGGTGTAGGAGGGAACTTTTTTTTGAGGGAACCAGTTGATAGGAATTGGTATAAAATGGTCCTTATAGATGCACGAATTATACGATTTAAAGGGGATAATGAAGTAATAGAGAGATGATAGAGTAGAGAGAAGCAGTAGTCGATACGAGAGAGGACGAGTGCAGTGGTATAAGGGCGAGTTAGTTCCTTTCTTATGAGATGAATTTTGAAGATGTGATAGTTAGCTGATATATTAGCTATATGGGAATTGAGGGATAGGTTAGAATCCAAAGTAACTCCAAGATTTATAACAGATGATGAAGGGATGATGGGGAGACCGTCGATGACAACAGGAGGAAAATAATGATAGTTAAATGTGATATTTAGGAGTGCAGATTTTGAAGAGTTAAATAGAAGGTTGTTAGATAGAAGCCATGATCTGATAGTTGATGCACATTTACATAATTGTGAGTTATCTGGTAGTGCATTGGAGGAGTTGGGTAGGATGGAATATAGTTGAATATCATCAGCGTAAATGTAATAGTGGACATCTGGAAATTGACCAATAATATCATGTATAGGTAGAATGTATATTGAGAAGAGGAGGGGCCGATAACAGATCCCTGGGGAACACCATAATGAAGAGTACGAGATTTTGTAGAGAAATTGCAACTTTTCAAAAATGATGATCGATTTAATATATAGGAATAAAATATACGGTTCCGCGTATACCAATCATTTCTAATCTTGAGATAAGAACGGAATGGCTCATGGAATCATAATCATACGAGAGATCTAATAATACAAGTTGGCAGGAGATAGATGGAGATAATGTAGAGTTTAATAGTTTGTTTAGTATTTGTTGTAGTGCAGTTTCAGTTGAGTGTCCTCGTCTAAATGCACTCTGAAATATATCATGTATATATTTATTTATAAAAATATTATATTTATATTAATTTATATTATATTAATTTAATACTATTTTCTATCTAGTATATTTACATTATTATCACATGATATTTAAATATTCGTCATCTGTTCTAAATAAATAAAATCTCGTTGCTAAAATAATTCTCGTGGATATCCGTGACGAAATATCTGCCAGATAATCTGGCTACCTTTTTGGTGTGATACGAGCTTTAGTTACCCAGAAAATACAAGTAAAAATAAGAAGCTTATATCTGAAAATGTTGTCCATATATTTGTGATCTTCAATATCATTAGTTAATATTTATAAAACTATTATATTATATACATAATATATAGGTACTAATATATATCTCTTTTTTTAACGTAAATAAACTTTGATATATTATATTACCAAATTATGCAAACAATAAATTAATTTTATTATTTTTTCTGAAAAAAATATCTAAAGTTCTCTTATAATTATTTTATACTTGTCTTACTAAAGTAGATATAAATATAGATATGAAATTATCTATATACTAAAATAAATATAGTAAATATTTGACCGTTATCAAAAGTCATCATCTATTGAGTAGGCTAATTTATCCTGATCTTTTACATGTAGCACCTCAAAGGTTACGTCAGCCCTTACTTTTGATATGGATCAGGGACATGGACATAAACAATGAATATGGACATTTTTAGTCATGGTATAGGGTTATGATCAAAAAGGACATAGAGTTGAGTAGCAAAGGTTAAATTTTAAATGTGAAATAAATTTATATAGGCTCATTTTGAGATGTAATGCAGCTAAATAAACATGTAGGACAAAACTAAAACAAATAAACCAAATAACCCACATATACCAATACAACATATATATATAAATATATATATATATATATATATATATATATATATATATATATATATATATATATATATATATATATATATATATATACTATTAACTCGTATTTCAAATCTAACCTCTAACCACCAACTCGTCGTTTTTGATCGTCTCCCATGGTATATCCTAAACTTTGCCTCTCTCGACAAGTATTAACTAATAGTTTGTGAATACAGATTTGAAACTTATCTTCTTCTAACTTAGCTGAAAGTAAGCTTATAAGAGTATTTCTTCAATTGTAGATTGTCGTGTAGATTAATTTAATAATAATTATTTAATAATTTAATAATTTAATAATTCAACAATATTTCAAGATCTATATATATATATATATATATATATATAATAATGCTTATCGTATCGTTATGAACTACAGACGTAGAAATAGTGACCCATTATTGTTTCTTAACGATCATGTTAATAATTTAACAGTTAAATTACATAAGTCTTATTATTCGCTATACAAACGAATACAATTATCGTGTAATTCTCTAATTGTTCAATTATATGAATATAATATTGTTTTCCTATCACCACTGTTTACTATGTGGTATAACCATCGATATAAAGAAAGTGGATAAGCAATTGACAAACGCAATGCATGTAAAAGATAGACACGTGAATGACACTTTTATCGATAAATTAACAAAATGGTATCATGGATTTTGATTGGATATAAGTCATATTATATATGTCAAATATTAAAACAGTAGGCTTTTCGTCGAAATAGATTAAAGTGACTTCAATCTATATCAATGGATTTAAATTATAAATATCAATAAAATCAATAAAATAGTATTATATCTTCAATTTAAATACACAAAATTACGAGGAATGTTGAAATTATGTATTTTAAATATATAATTTTATTTTTAGTATAGATAGTACATACAAATTGGTAGTGATTATCAATATATATATGATAAATACGTATTATTATAAATAAAAAGTAGTGGGCCAGATAGTGGGTTTCGACTGCAGCGCTCGTAGCGGATAGTGCCATAAACTACATTCAATTGCTATCCACTTTCTTTATATCGATGGGTATAACTCATTATTTGTATTGTATTTTAAATTTCGTTTCTTAGATTAATTGTTTTGTTTAGTTTATTCTTTTATAATTTTCGTGTATATACTATGGACCTCTGTAATTCATGTATGATTTAAATAATATATGAATAAAATAAAATAAATATATATATAACTCAGAAGGTGTAGCGAACTACTGGGTAGAAAAAAAGCAAAGATTATCTAGTTCTACCCGGTTAATTATTCGAGAATGGAAAATAATGATACAAATATATATGATAAAAAATAATAGGTAATTTGATAACCTTTCACAAAACTAAAAAATAATTAAAATGATGCAACCACATTTGAAAAATATTATTTAAATAAAAAAATGAGTAATTTGACAAAACAACAATAATTTCATACCAATATATTATTTTCATAATACCTATCTATATATATATACACCTATATACAAAAAAAAATATACACACCCATACATATATATACATATAAATACACATATATATAAATATATACACATATATTATATACATACATACATGCATATATGCACTCATACATACATACACATACACATACATATGCACATACATATACACATACATAATATGTATTACATATACACATATAGGAAAATAATGATGTCACTATTATCACTATATAAGTTATATGAAATTCATATAAATAAATAGATATTGATGAATAAATATTAAAAAAAATAATTAAATGTAAAGTATAATATATTCTAATGAAAATAAATACCAATTGGAATATTGATATTAAATAGTGAAAGCTCAAATGTGTAGATAACACTATAAGATAGATAACACTGTATACATTATAAAGAAAATAATAAAATAAATAAAAAATAAAAAATGTCTATTCCTGAGTAATTACTTCATCATGTTTAAAATAAAGTAAAGCAAATAAAATATAATACATATAATTAAGTATATAAAATTAACTTACAATATTTTAAAAACAATATATATAGTTGGACAATATATATAAAAGATATGTAAGATATAAAATAAAATAAAGAAGAAATCAGTTATATTCAGCATTTAATACATAGAAATATAATATTATTTTTTCTAGTAAATGTATTTATACTATTGAATAATTTAAATCTGTTTTTAAGAAGATTCCATAAAAAAGGACCATTGAAAGTTATGCAAAAAATATTTTATATTTAGACGGAAAGAAGGATAATAAATTTAAAAAAATGTCCTTTGACAATATATATACATTGTTTAATAGAGAATATATTTTTGATAATGATTGGTGTAAAATTATTAATAATCCTAAACATAAATTTTAAAGTATTTCATTTTACAAGAAGAATTAAAAACAATATGTAAATCATTTAAAAATATATTAAAATGTAAAGTACCCAAAACAGAACACCAATATTAATATTACTAAAATCAGGCTTAGTATCATTATAAAACATTGAAACATAAAAAATTGCATTCTATTTTCAAGATAACTAGTAAAAATATCTTTTGCAACACCTCTAAAACCATAATTTTCCATTTTAAGTATCATTAATTCATGATCTATTGTATCAAATGCTTTATATGGTTCAATTGATAAAATAGCTGATAATAATTTATTTTCTAAATTATTAGTAATATTTCTATAAGATAATTTAAAGCATCATTTTTACTACTATTTTGCCTAAATCCAAATTGAGATTCATTAATCTAGGAAAATGTATTCATGAATTCATTCATTCGATTTTTAATTATCTTTTCAAATATTTTGGAAAATCATGATAAAAGAGAAATTGGTCTATATTTTACCTGGTAAAGTTTTTGCAAATTTTGTAAACAAAATAATAACTTGACTTTTTTTAAGTATATTTGTGAAAGTACCTTGAGAAATCAAAATATTAAAAAGTTGTTTCAATATATATTTTATTTCATCTATACTATTTTTTATTAAATTTATATAAATTTCAAATAAGTCTAGAAGTTTTCATAGCGCAATTTTTCACAACATTAACAATTTCAGTAATTGAAATATATATATATATATATATATATATATATTTATATACACATTAATATATAAATAAAAATACATAATTCTCATGTTTATACCCGGGTTTATACGATTAACAACAACAACAACAACATCAACAACATAGCTATTCGTAACCTGTGCCGTAACCTATCGCATAATATGTACATTCACTATCGTCACACTAATAGCTGTAATAATGGACGCCACGCTCTGTCCTACGGCAGTGCAGGGTTCTCAGAGTGTCAAATGGATTGTGAAATGTTAGTATGTAATATATATGTGTATAGTTTTATATTTATTATATGTATATATATATATATATATATATTTTTATATATATATTTATATATAATATTCCTGTGTAGCTCAGTTGGTTAAGGTGTCATACACACAAGCAGTAGGACACGGGTTCAAGCCTAGTCCGGACCATTAAAATAGGTCTTAAATTAATATTTAGAAGTGATCTTGTATAATTTTATATAAATAAATGATCGGCTTTCGTTAAAACCATAGATGCCCTAACATGAGATCAGCTTCGAAGGGGCATTAGAGTCATTATGTTATAAGTGATTACTATAACTAAAGGGGGTATCCCACTACAAGATTTTCCGGCAACTTGCCGGAAATATTGTAACTTTAAAACCATAATCTATCGAGTTGTAATATTTCCGGCAACTTGCCGGAAATACTTGTAGTGGGATACCCTATTTAGTTTCTGGTTGGATATTAAAGACTCCCGCAAAATAACAATACACCTATAGTATAAGTCCTATACACACATATACATATTAGTTTACTGAATTACTGATAATAATATATTTGATTAAAACTATTCATGTATCATATACTTCAATCAAATAATGGTATCAATAGAAGTTTTGTATTCTACTATAATCATAGTCGACCTATTATTATGAACATTATTTGCTTAACTGATAAAAATAATGAAATTGTGAATGGCTAAAAATATGAAAATCATATATCATACATTTGTATCATGTTTTTATCATGAATGAAAAGATGGCTGCAAAGAAACTATACCACATTAGATATTTTATCTTAGACGTTCTCTTAGATGGTATCTTAGATGTTATCGTAGATGTTCTCTTAGATATTATCATAGATGTTATCTTAGATGTTCTCTTAGATATTATTTTAGATATTATCTTAGATGTTATCTTAGATGTTCTCTTAGATATTATCTTAGATGTTATCTAATATGTTCTCTTAGATATTATCTTAGATGTTATTACTAATACACTGAGGCATTATTATCATAACAAAAGTTGACATTCTTTGTATTCCGCTGATAGAAGCTAGATAAATATATTAATTATATCTATACACGATATAAATTAGAAATATAGTTCTATATACGTTTTTTTATACAAAATAATATTTCTCTTATTGGTGGTGGCTATTATTAAATGTTTATTTATTAATGGGGTTAACTCTAGAGTAATTCTAAACATATAATTACATTTATATTAGTAGAGAGTGAGAGAATATAATAGAATTATAATTTGTAATTTTTTTCCAAATGGCTTTCTAAGCCCTCATTATTTTCTTGTACATATATATATATATATATATATATATATATATATATATATATATATATATATATATATATATATATACATATACACACAAGCAGTATGACGTGAGTATGAGCCTCATCCGGACCATTAATTAATTTTTAAAAATGGATCTTAACAAATCATTTAAATGTGATATTATATAATTTTTATAAATAAATGATCGGCTTTCGTTAAAACCATGGATGTTTTAACATAAGAGCGGCTTCGAAATCACATTAGAGCCATATATGGTTATAAGTGAAAACTTAATCTAAGTTCCTGGATAGGATTAAAGGACTCCACCAAATACAAAATATATATAAGTACTACCCGTAATAATTCACTCAGTTATACACATTTCTCTAATTATTTAGATCCATTCAACACAAAAGGACTATCTGAAAGACAAATTCTCCCTGAAGGTAAATACCAAGCAACTTACAAAACCTCTAGTGGCAGTACAAGATGCTCTGGGGATTCTGACTCTTTCGCAAATATCATCGGCAATACCATTTCTTTGTCTACATGTTTCTCTGGAACTAATTCTTATGGTCAGACTAATATTGATGTATATATATATATATATATATAGTTATTCATTGTATAATTATATAACATGTAGAATTGTATCGCATATGCACAAATCATAATAAATAATAGAATAATGATAATGCAAACTACACGTAGCATGTCTTTTAGAAATGGACATCTTATTGTAATCATATTATTTGTATTACATTAATCGCTTTTTTATATTTATTTATTAATACATTTCTATCTCATATTGAATAGACTTGATTAAATACTAAATTATAATCTACAAATGGCTAGTAACAGCTTTATTCTGTAAACAAATACCATAGAAACGCCCTTGAAAACAAACCTCGTGATTATTGGTGAAGAAAGTGGAGATATCATTGATTCAACTAATCGAGTGATGCTATTGGCTGATATTTCCAATCCGAGTAGACCTTCTTTTTATTGTACGGTATTTATATTCGTTATGCACTTTAGAAAGATCACATTATAGGATAATGTCTGCTCTATTGTACTATTACATTGTTCATTGTTACAGAGGTATTCGTCTTCTTCCAGTGGAATTCAACTCTACTTGGACATCACCGATTCGCTGATGGCTAACTGCGATACCTCACAATTGGTGACCTCTGCTGACCCCCGAAGTTACGTGCAGATTTCCCTTTCTGAGAGTCAGTATTTAAAACCGCAATTTTCAATTTTGTATCAATATCGGTAGTGTGAAAAAGTATTATAATACATTAATTGTGATTAATATATGTAAATAAACTTTTAAAACCATATTATTTCACTATATAGAACTTTACTAATTTGACAACCAATTTATTATAGGAAAAGTAATTACAACAACAATACCTAAGACAACAACAACAACAACAACAACTACTACAACTCCTACTCCAACTACTACTACTACTACTACAACTCCTACTCCAACTACTACTACTGCTGCTATAACTACTACTACTACCCCTACTACTACCACTACTACCACACCTATTCCTACTACTACTACTACTCCAACTACTACTACTACGACTACTACAAAATCTCCTACTACAACTAGACCCACCGTCACAAATACCCCAACGACTGATATGCCCACAACAAAGGTTGTTGCGACGACTGCAGTAAACGCGATTTCGTCGAGTGAATTACCAGCCGAAATATCATGTTCCAGTAAACCGTGCCTGAATGAAGCCGTCTGCAAGGATATGATCTCGGGAGCACACTGCTATTGCCCTCTAGGCTATGAAGGTCGTTGGTGTGGTCAGGCATCTAGTAAGAAAGTAGCGGATGACATCAACATGCTCTATTACATAATACCCGCCATTGCTATCGCCGTCATCATTATGCTGATTATCGGTGTAGCGGTCGCTATTAGTCAATACAAGAACAAGAGGAAGGAGAGGGTTAGCCATACTATTAAGTAACTATTTATTGTTATTGTTATTGTTATTTTGTGGAGTCCTTTCATCCCATCCAGGAACTTAGATGAAGTTTTCACTTATAACCATATATGGCTCTAATGTCCCTTCGAAGCCGCTCTCATATTAAGGCATCCATGGTTTTAACGAGAGCCGATCATTTATTTATACACAATTATATAAGATCACTTCTAAATAATATTTTAAGACCCATTTTATAAAATAAATTAATGGTCCGGATGAGGCTCGAACTCGTGTCCTACTGCTTGTGCGTTTAACGCCTTAGCCACTGAGCCACACAGGCAGTTATATCATAACGAATGCGTATGTATTGTACAACTTATTCTAGAATTACTTATTTACTCATTAAGAATATTACAAGTGACGCGTAACTTTTGCTTACGCTGACTTTACACCAAAGCAGCCGGATTAGCGGGCAGATATTTAGTCACGGATATCCGCGTAAATGATTTTATTCGGATTTATATTATTTGGTATGAAGAAAAAAATGTATTTAAAACTTGTACTAAAATATGCATATTTATTTACAAAATATCTTCTATTGAATTAATTTGTTAGTATTAAATTAATATATATATATACCCAAGCAACAAAATCATAATTTTCATTTTTGTAAATATTATATAATTATTATATTATATATTTTCAATATTATGTGATATTAAAAGATCATTTATTTGTTCTTTAAATGTATGGTTATAAAACAATTTTGTAAAAGGTAATACTTTTTTAATTTTTATTTATTATTTTATTGTTTTCTTATTTTACATAGTATAAATTCACCCAGCTAATTGTTTTAATTAATATATATTTACAAAATACGAATACATAATTAGTAATTAATTAAAAATCGTAATTTTTCATATAAATATATATAATTTGTATGTATATTTTTTATTAAAATTGACTACATATTTTTATTGCATATTTCCCAATTTTAGTATATTAATTTTTCATATTTTAAGCATTTTCAAAAATTTTGTAATATTGAATTAAGATTAAGGTGTTTTAAAAGCTCTACTGAAATAATAATATTGTAAAAGTGAAAAAGTTGAATACTTATCTAAATATTTAATTTTTCACTTATTTTTTAAAAGATTTTTATTATTTTGATAACAAATTTAATTGAAATAATACTATAAAAATAATGCTAAAGAATTTTATTATTTTATATATTTTTTAAATCATAATAAAAATAATTTCAATTATATAATTGAAATTATATAATATTTGTACATAACTTTAAAAATTAAATTAAAAAATACTATCCAGAATGTAAATTTCTGTTTATAGCATATGTTTAATTATCTCAACTAAAGTTAAATTATGTAGAATCACAAAAATTAACATAAACTCTATTTGTGTAAATACTAAAATATAATTATATTATCAATAAATAATTTAAAAAATGATAAATGAAATTATCGGATTTCGTTTGTAATTTTAATAAAAAAAATTGTCACAAATTTTATTAATATTTTAATTATTTATTTTAAATTTATAAACAGTATATGATAAATTGTAGTAAAGTGTATATAGTATATAGATATATATATATATATATATATATAATGAATTACAATTTATGATTCATGCTGCATTTATTTGGTAATTATCCTTATTAATACTTTTACTTAAACCCACTTAGATTTTACTTACCCTCTATTAATATGATTTAACCGCGACCACTATCAACAGAACTTAACCTCTAAAACACAGCGATACATCACCCCATCACAACTATAACGCGAGTCCGTCAACGCACTCTGTTTAATGCCGCCGCCTCCCCTTCCAGCGTAACCGACCAAGCTACGACTGCGATGTCGCTATAACTCCTCCCCCTTCCAGCGTAACCGACCAAGCTATAACTCCTCCCCCTTCCAGCGTAACCGACCAAGCTATAACTCCTCCCCCTTCCAGCGTAACCGACCAAGCTATAACTCCTCCCCCTTCCAGCGTAACCGACCAAGCTATAACTCCTCCCCCTTCCAGCGTAACCGACCAAGCTATAACTCCTCCCCCTTCCAGCGTAACCGACCAAGCTACGACTGCGATGCCGCTATAACTCCTCCCCCTTCCAACGTAACCGACCAAGCTACGACTGCGATGCCGCTATAACTCCTCCCCCTTCCAACGTAACCGACCAAGCTACGACTGCGATGTCGCTATAACCCCGCCCCGATATTAACGGTGACTCATTCCGACAGGGTTTGATTGACAGCACGACGTCGTACTCTGACGTGATTCTGTTCGGTACGGTGAACACTCACAGCACCGGAAAGAGGCTAAGAGTGCCGGGTGCCATTGAAGGCGAAATCATCCCCATGTAGATAATCCCCACCTACACGTGTATGCGCGTATGTATGTATGTATAAGGGAAACCCAATTTTGTTTTGAGAAAGTGTTCAAATTATATTATGAAATTATTTATACGATTGATATGAAAGTTTTATATTTTCTACCGATAAATTGACTGATATTTTATTGACCTTAAATATATTATAACTGTACAATATATCGCATAATATTTGTTATGTATAATGTAATATATTATAATATATGTACCTTTACTAAATTGATATTTTATAACTGTTTTGTTACACTTACGTTTTATTTCAATTAATCATTAATATTTGTATTATTAAATAATATAGATTTATATATATATATATATATATATATATTATATATAAGTTTAAATATATACCATTATAATATACTAATGTTTTTATTAGAAACATACTAATTTATAATCAAATAAATATATTTATTTATAATATTTTTATATATAAATATAATAACATCAATATTTATAATTTTAATTGTGATATAAAAAATATATGAATATTACTAATATTCTTTGTATATTATAATAAAGAATATTTTTGATATAACACTCCCTATTTACACAATGTAATTAATAGTATTCCCCGCAGTTGCTGGCAGTATTATCGAAATCACTGAAATAGATTTAGGTTTGACTAGGTTTCTATAGAGCAATGTTGTCATTGTTATATAAAATTAAATGCAATATAAGTTACCTTTTTCTCGCTGTATGTGTATAGTATTTAAAAGCATACTATCGCTTTGTTATTTATTAGCAAGAACAGGATTTGGTCTGCCAGCGTATATTTTATGCTACTCATGTTTTATCGAATTGCATAATTGTCCAGGAGTACATATTTGGATTTTATAAAAAACTCATTTTTAAATCAATGATTTAGATATTTTAATTCAAAATCCTAATTGCACGTAATACAAATTATGTTATTAGGAATGTCTACATAAATATCATAGACGAATATCGATCAGTTCAAAACGAATTTATTAATAAATTTGTAATTTTAACAACATATTTATATAGAAATATAAATTAAAAAAATTAAATCATTTTATTTTACAAATAAATACTGGTGTCTTTAAAATATGTTAACCTCTCCAAGGATTTTCCTTCAGAAATTCCTTGGCCTCTCTTTGAAATATAATTAAATTTATAATTTTTATAACAGTTAATATCATGGAGATAGCTAGCATACTGTCGTTGCCAATGACTCATTGGTATTAGTTTGTTCTTCAATTTCTTTAAGGCACTTTTTTGTTATTATTTAAGGGGTCTTGTTATAAGGTCTTAATTTATAAATTGTCTAAAACATCCCAGCTAACAGTAAGAGCCTGATAATAGCATCATCACTAATATCCTCAAATGTTTACAGTATTCTATTATGCTGCTATGTTGCCATTAAAAGTTTATTATGCTGCTATTAATTCGTAATGCTATTATTATAATATCAACATAATAGCAGCATAATAGTATTGACAATTATAATAGAAGCATAATAATCTTTTAATGGCAACATAATAGCATCATAATAGCACAATGTAAACATTTGAGGATATTAGTTATGCTATTATGAGGCTATTACTGTTAGCTGGAATGTTTTTTTTATTTTATTAATAACTTACCTTAACTTAACTTATTTTAGATTGTTTTCTTTATTTGTTAGTACGTCATAGGGTGATTAAAAGTGGGGGAGGATAACTTGATAACTCAGACTCATAAATTATTACCATAAACTTTACAAAGATAAATCTAATATATATGTAATATCACTTGTTCTATATAGATATTTAAATATATCTAAATATATATATATAATATCATATTATATTAAAATATAGTAACAATACAAATCAATGTTGGATATAATGATACTACAAAGAATATAAAATAATGCATTTTTAAAAGTGGGAGATTCATGTACCTCACATCCCCTTTATGACGTCCTATTTTGTATACATATGTAGGGTACATCATGAGTGGGTAATGGATGATCGAATAAACAATCCACCATACTCATATCAAATACATCGTATTACAATACTTACTATATAAGTATACTTAATATAGACATTAACTCAGTTAAATCTATTGATTAAAAACATATCTATTTACCACTGCATATATCCCTGATAACTATTTTTATCAATATTTATAATCGTATATTAATATTGAGTATTTCTTATTGTTCGTTATTATTATTTATTTTTTCAATCTATTGTTTACTATTAATTGCTCGGGGAAGTCTTTAACCTAAATTGAATCCTACGACGATACCTCATTGAACACTGCTAAGGTAGTGATTATGATGATGACTACACCGATGTCTAATATAGTACTACCTTATATATTTTGTTTACTTTCTTGTTTATGGATAATAACAATAATTCCAATCCTGCAGTTTTTGAACATTTGCTTGTATGCCACTACAATATTGGAAATACAGTTTCTCTTTTGCTTTGATCAAAGGTTTATATTTAAATAATCATCGATATTACCTTCAATGATTAGCATCATTCTAATAAGACTACCTACATTGAATATTGATAGCAATAACTATGATGAACTACACTTATCCAATATTCTAAATTATTTAATTCTACGATTTATCATATTGTGTGTTATTTATAGCGTTGTTTATGCTTTTAGAATAATTACATATAAATTTAATAACAGATATATATTTTAATTATATTTATGAATCTATAAATAAGCTATACATAGAATGTTACCATGTATACATACAATATATTAAATTTAAGTTTATACATTTTCGGTATTCAGTTTAATTTAATATTGGAGAAGATCTGATAAATAATAATTATAGTTTAATATAAATTAACTAAAAGACATTTTCTAAATAAAGTACGATATAAATAATTTATGATATAGGATTTTATTATTATTTTGTATTATTACTTATAAAGTAAAAATATTAATGAACAATTAAAATTAGATGTAACAAAGTTATACAAAAATAGTTTAGTAAAGGTACAATTAATGTAATATACTAGATTTTACATAATCAATATTATTTAATAATAGTTATTATATATATAAATCAATAAAAAAATGTATCATGGTATTAAATAAAACAAATAAGTTCATATGAATTCTAATAATTCTTAAAAATAAAATTAGATATCACTTGCACACATATTCTATATATATATATAAATATAAATATATAGTGTATACACTTCATGATATAAGTGTTATAATATTTCTATTATTTACATAAGGATGATTTCGTCTTCAAGGTCACGCTGTACTCATCTATTACGTGTTATCGGTATTCTCTGTACCTAACATAATTGTTGTTGTAGTGGTGTTAATATAATAATAATAATAATAATAGAAAGGTTTATTGACTCAGAAAACGATGGACGTTTATGTGCGTCAAGTTGAAATAATAAAACAAATAAATAGTTACGCAAATAATAATAAATTTAAAAAGGAGACATTATAATGATACCATATATGTATGTAGTCGACATTTAAAACTCATAAATGATGACATGGTGCGTAATTCATCGGGAAGACTATTCCAGTATTTCGGAGCAGCAACCGTGAAAGCAGCATCTGCATACATAGATGAGACAAGCGGTAGAGAGAGTTTCATCAGCTCACATTTGCGACTCGGACGAGTAGTTGTTCGAATTATGAGTCCCTTCGATAGGTAAGACGGAACTCCCATATATATAGCCTTGTGAGTAATGCATAGAAGTCGAAACTTGCATAAATCTCGAAACTGCAACCACCCGAGAGTCGCCATTATGGAATGTATAGATATGGTTAAATCACTACGCTTTAGCTTAAATAATATGCGAACAGCTCTACGTTGTATTGAATCGAATTTTTTCATCAATTTTTGCGGAATATTAATTAAAAGCGAATTACAATATCTAAGTCGACTACAAACTAATGAATGTAATAATGATTTAGTTAAATTAAATGTTAGCTTAGAGCGAATATATGGTATTAGTCAGGTTAATTTACAGTACTAATAAATGGAGTTAGCAAATAAATGTACCATACTCTAATTTGAAATACACAATTATTTATAAACAATTTATTAAGGGGTTGAACAATAACCTACATTGAAAATATAGGTTATAACCTAATAGCTATTATAAAATATAATTATAAATGATAAAATGTAAATATAAAAAATAGGTAAGATATAATAAAATTTGTATAATAAAATGTAAAGTAAGGACGTTTATATAATCTGGTAAAAATATAAAACGAAACTTTATTCCTAACTCATCATGTTTAATAAAATAATATATAATTGTAACATGATAAAAGGTAAATGAAAAACTATGTAAGATATAATAAAATTAAAATATGTATACAAAATATAAATATTAATTAAAGATACGTTTATATAATCTGATAAATGCTTTTAAATTTGGTGAATTAATTATATTACTAGGTAAAGAATTCAAATGACTTACACCAATATTAGTTACTCGAAACAGGTTACGTGATGTTCTAGAAGAACCACGAATAAATTTATCTGGATTATAAGTATTTTTTTTCAACCTATATTGTATATTAAGTGGTAATAAATTATTATATCCTCTATATTTTAATGAATTGCATTTAACAAAAGTATTAAATGACCAAATCATTTTTTTGAACATGAATTCAGAAGACTGTGTATCATTCTTATACGATATATATTTTATTGCTCGATTTTGTAATTGTATTATATATTTCTTATTGGAATTAAACGTATTACCCCAAATATGGGAACAATAATTTAAATGTGCCATAAAAAGCGTTTTACAAATTAAAACTAGTGTATCTAGTGTATTGAGATATTTTGAGATTTTTTTAAAATACCGATTATTCGTGATAGTTTACTGGAAACTAAATTATGTTGCCGTTTCCAATCCATTTTATTATCAATACATATTCCTAGAAATTGTATTGAATTTACTTTTTCAATAGTACTACCATTAATTTCAATATTGAATGTACTGCCAGAATGTATATTACATATATTATGAACCCTAAAATTACATTTATTTACATTGAGGGTTATTTTATTAATAGCTAACTAAGAAGATATTTTACTTAACGCTGTATTCATAAGAATATTTAATAGAGTATATATTTATATTAATCTAGATAAGTGTCATTTGAAAATATTAAATTTATATCATCCGCATAACGTATAGTTTTAAAGTGTTTTGATATGTTTGGTAGGTAATTTATATATATTAAAAATAAAATAGGTCCCAAAACCGAACCCTGTGGTATTCCACAGTTAACTTTAATAAAATCCGATAAACAGTTATCATATTCAACATATTGACTTCTATTTGATAAATAACTTTTAAAGATCCAGTGCTTAACCACGAATACCATAATGTTCAAGCTTTTGATATAAAATATCATGATAAATTGTATAAAATGCCTTTTTCAGATCTATATATATATACACATTGTATTTTGCATATATGTATATACAATTACATTTTAAATATAGTACTATATTTAAATACGTATTTATCTACAAATATTGAAATCATATATATATAACATATATGTTATAATTATATACTAAATTAAAATAAATTATTTGGATATCTTTATGCCATGCATAATTATCGATGCATATACAAATAATTAACAAAATAAAGCAGTATTAAATAAGTTATCACCTTTGTTAAAATAGCCTTTTTTCCAAGCGACCGATATACCGATGATCAACATTACGATGCCAGAGATAACAATGGCAGGTATTATGTAATATAACATACTATTCTTTTTCAACACTTTTACTGTAATAAATGTTTAAATATAAATATTATATATAAATAATAATGTATTGTAATTAGGGGATATTAGAGAATATATTAACAATAAGTATATGTTATCTCAACGGTTGTATTTAAACATAGTATTCAATAATTGATATTGTATAAAACTTATTACAAAGCAGATATTCCGTATTGACATATAAACTAGAATAACATGTGATATACTGACTATCAGAAAAGGTAAGCTGTAGGACGTTTATTGGATCAACAGAGGCCATAGAATGTAAATAGAGGCAGTTACCCATCAGCCCTTTAGAGAGGACCATATATAGCTGAATTCCACTAGAAGAAGAAACATACTTCTGTAAAATGTGTATAATATTATAATATAACATCTCAATTAATATGATATCTCTAATGTATAGCACGAATATAAACCGCACAATAGAATGAAGGTGTATGAGGATTTGACATATCGGCCAATAGCATCACCCTATCATGTGAATTAATGATATCTCCACTTTCTTCACCAATGATCACAAGGTTTGTTTCTATGGTAACCAAATTAAACGGTTAATATACATTCATATATGTTGTAATAATTGGTGTTTATATTTTCTATTCAATATGAGAAATATATAATTACATACATAGATGATTAATCTAATAAAAATGTTAATATCAGTGAGATAAGTTATGTAAGGCTAAATTCATCACTACATTATAAAGTATATACTCATATGAGTCACATTCAGGATACCTCTATACACGTTATAAAAATACAACGAATAACTATATACATAAAATATACATTTATATACATTATAAGTAATTAGTACCAGATAAACACGTAGACATCGAGATGGTATTTCCGACAATGTCAGCGTAGGTTGTAGAATCCCCAGAGCATTTTGTTCTGACATGTATGTTCGTGTGGGTTACCTGGTATTTACCTTCAGGGAGAATTTGTCTTCCAGGTAGTTCTTTTATGTTGAAGGGATCTACATTATTAGAATGATTGGATATTTTAACTATATACGGATTAAGTATATACAATACTTTATAATACGTCCTGGTGTGTTCATTAACCAATCAAGATTTATTATAGGCTAACAAGGGTTACTTATCTAGTTACATATATGGATATTAGACTAGGAAAATTACCCAGATTGCTGAAGAAATGTGGTATTCATGACGAGGGACGATTGATAACTACAATGAAGAATTTACAGGTATACTATTATAAAGCTATTACTATACTGTGCATATTTTATATATAAATATTCTAAATATTTTAAACCCAGCTACACAGTTAACAAAATCCGATTCCTACGACGATTTTATTATAGGAATCGGATTCAAATTGGAAAACAGAATCCTGTAAAGTTTGTTTAGAAAGCGGTTTATAAAAATGATTCCTACATTTTATTGTGCAGGAATCGATATTATCGATTTCAAAACTAATTATTGAGAATCGGTTTATAAAAACGATTCCTAAACAAATGATTTAGAATCGGTTTAAGGTATTGATGTAAGAATTTCTTAAATTATAGGAATATTATTTTTTAAATATAGAAAGAATAAAATATTATACCTTTTAATTATTTTAATATATTGATTTAAGTGTTATCTATCCAAATTAATTATTAATTATTATTTTAATTTTATATTTAAGTTAATATACTGATTTTAATAAATAAAATAATATTTTAAAAACTAAAATTATATAAGTAATCCTATGTATTTTTCTAAGTCATCATAATCTCAATCAAGTGACACATTGAATTACAATTGTAATCATAATTATATTTATAATACAATTTTAATCATGTTGAACTAATTGCTCAATATTGAATATAGGAGTTGAATATTGAATTCAATATTATAATGTTATTATTATTGAATTTAAGTTTTAAATCTAACTTAAATTAACTTATATAATACATTATAATATATGAATTAATACTTTGCTACCATACTAATATTTATTTGAATATTATATTTTACATATAAAATTACGTTCAAACTTACATCAACTTAAACCGATTATTAAGTTAAACCGATTCCTATAGTAATAGTTTAGGAATCGGTTTCAATTAAACCGATTCCTATAGTAATATTTAGGAATCGTTTTCAAATAAACCGATTCCTATAGCAATTTAAGAATCAGTTTTATATAAAACGATTCCGAAACTTGAATTTTAGGAATCGATTTAAAACCGATTCTCATTAAGACACTCAGGAAACGATAAAACACAAATAGGAATCGTATTTTTTTAACTGTGTAACAGTAATAGCCTCACGTATTTACATTCTGCTATTAGGTTACCATTAAAAGTCTATTATGCTGCTATATCAACATAATAGCATCATTACAAATTAATATCAGCATAATAGACTTTTAATGGCAACATAATATCACAATGTAAACATTTGAGACAATTAATTATGTTATTAGGAGGCTATTACTGTTAGCTGGGAAATAATACCACGATGATTTTTCCAAGATAAAAGATCGCATCTGGGCAACATATTTCCAAGGTAAATCTATAGGCAACCTACCAGCAAACATTAATAGCTGCATAACAGCATATATAATAGTCTCACATGTTTACATTGTGCTATTATGCTGCTATAATAATAATATTAAAATATAAAATAAAGTAAGATTACTATATTGTCATTTTATTATAGTTATTATATACTTTTATTATTTAATTTAGTTTTAATATTTAGTTTACAAAAATAAATATGCTACAAAAATTATTTTCGTGTATACAAAATTTCATAAATATAGCGTATTATGCATAATTATGGGTAATATAATATACTTATTATAATAATAACTTTATGATTATGTTATTGGGGTATTCTGTTATATTATTATACTAAAAATATAATATAAGATATAAATAATACACATATATTACGCTAAACTATAAAATAAAATGTAGTAAAACTTTAAACCCGATTTTCACGAAATATTGATTTTAATGTATAATGTTAATCTAACATGTTACACATTTTTAACAACTTACACATTTTTCAGCACCCTCACTAATTAACCAAACTTTATGTCATTTTCACAGTATCTTTATTATTATATTTATAATCAATTTTATTTAAATGATATTTGTTACAAATAAAATATATGTATATAAAAAAAATATATTAATATTTAGTTTATTATTAAATTAGCATCATATTTTGCAACTATATATTCTGTAATTTCGGCGAACCATTTTAATTCAAAGTAAGTGACTCTTATTAAAATGTTATTAGTTAACAATATGCAATTAACAGAATGTAGGAAAAAGTCCCTGATTACCGACCTCCTCTCGTATCTCATATAACTATAAGAGATATCAAAAAATAATATATACACGAACTGTTAGTAATGTAATGATAAATATGAATAAGTATTTTGTTTTAAAAAATGTTTAATCCTACAATTGTTATTTGATAAAATGTAATATTATGTTTTTACTTTTTAAATATTTGAATAATAACTTTTTTTAAATCATTGTAAATACTTTATTATTTAAAATAACACTCTAATACTGATAATGATATTGTAGATCAATAAAATGTTTATAACTATTATAAAAATAATTTAATTTGAATAACTATTAACCAAGATATCTTAATTATAGCAACCATATACATTATAGTGAGGATATCTATGATAGCAACCCACAAAGACGTTATATATTAATACTATTAATCTAAGGGGCTTCGCCCCTTAGATGTCTATGGAAACCCATATGATTTTCCTATTAACGACCCCCTACATTACCCTAATACCGACCCCATGTGATTTATAATATCCAATCAAAATAGATCCGTATTTTACATTAAAATATGTCGTAAGTTGTTTGTGTATCATTGATATAGATTTAGGCTTCATGATTCCAGTTTATTTTATACATACTGATTAATAAATAAATATTAAATAATAATAATACACTATTTTAATATAATTACTATAAAGTTTAAATTTAATATTATTATTAAAACATAAATTCAATACAAAATAAATTGTTATAATTAATTATATTTATGTATATCTACTATTTTTATTGGATATTATAATACTACAATTATTTATATTACGATTATTTTAGGGGGTCGGTAATAGAAGAAGGGGGTCGGTATTAGGTACATGTATCCGATTACCGACCCCCTGTTTATTCTTGTAAATATAATTATATCAAAAATTTAAAATAGCCACATTATTCATTGCCATAATATTACCCTAATTACAAAATTTCAAATAAATACATTTAATATTGAATAAGTTATTACACATAATCATTTAGGGGTCGGTAATCGGAGACTTTCCGCTAAATCATATCAATAGGTGGTGACAAATGTTTAAATATACTAAGTATCAGTAACTATTCAACATTATGTGTGGGTATATTTGCATACACACGGAGTTAGTGTACACTTTCCTATATACAACAGTGTTCCATAGGTTATTACCGCCTATGGTAAAAACCGGTAATAACCTTTCCGGTAAAAGCAGGTTTTTACCATGGTAAAAACCTAGTGTTGTCTATATAATAAAATATAATATTACACCTACTATTGTCTATATAATTTACAATTATATATTATTTCACAGATATGCGCAGTAACGAAATCGTCGAGAAATCTTTAAATATTTATAGATATCTCCAAATGATGAATAGCAATATTGTCACGATATCGGTGATATATCGGTAGGGTGTCGCACAGAGAGAGACAAAATCGGTACGATATCGGTGAAAAATCGGCCGACTTTTTCGGTGTGACAGTGGCTTAATATTGTAAACAAAAATGTTTATATTAAACAATAGAACTAATAATATTTTCATTGAGAAATTATTTGAATGTATTCATTATTTGATTTTATACCATGATATTAAATATATTTATAGATATTGTTAATTATATATATACATATATATATATATATATATATATATATATATTATATATATATATTATATATATAATTATAATACCGCACGTTAAGGGTGATCATAGAAAAAAAAGTTTTTTTGGACACATTGCATCTTATAGCTATTGAAATTTAAGAATATATGTATACTTCAATTTTTTTTTTATTCATTTTTGACAACACGACATACTGTCAATCTTTTTTTTAGTCATTTTTTACGATTTTTTACATGTCAAATTTACATGTCAAATTTTTTAAGTGTCCTGTTAAAATTCCAAGAAATGTCCAGGAATTTTTTTTTTAATTCTATTTTTTATATTTTCTATTCCATTATTATAAAATAAATAGTGTGTTAAGATTTGATAACAAATTATTCATAACAAAGGTTTCAAATACTTATTTTTTATAATTTATTTTTTACAATGTAAAATTTGTATCTAACTACATGTTAAACTTCACGAGGCTGTCGTGTGAGCTTAGATTAATAAAAATAAAAAAAAATTCGTGTGCTTCATTTTAATGGTATATTTATTAAGAAAAACAGTCCAATGTTAATCTGTTAATTTTAAATTTTCTATGATCGCCCTTACCGCACGTACACACATATATACGTATTTTCATACCGAATCCAGGCAGTTCTTGTTTTTCTCTTGTGTTTATCAATTAACCGTTAATAAACGATACATAAAAACAATAAAATGTTACTACTTATATTGTATTGTCCGTCATGTTTATAACATAAGTCTATGACTTCTTGAGGGGTCAATTTGTATCCGCTATTATTATATGTGTGATTCAATCATAGAGCTAGAAATAAGGATTAAATCATACTATGATTATCATAGGTTATATAAACTATAGTTTCTCTCTAGTTCTATGGATGCAATCATAGGTTAGAGTAAATACTCTTTAAATCTATAGATTTATATAAGGATTCAATAAATATTAAGTATTAATAGTATAATAAGTATTAATAGTATATATATATACAAAATAATAATAAACACTTGGTATTTATTTCTATCTGAATAATGAAATAACATTGATGGTATTGGTCTAATAATAATATATGATATATGTTACTATATGATATAAATTAACAAGTTGCGTCACATAGTTACATCATTTGTTTAAAATATCAATATGTATTCATAGAACTCGCATATTCGAATATGCTGACTCCTGAAATTGTAAACAAATTGTATTATTCCAATTTAAAAAATATAATAATATAATCAAATTATAACTAGGTGATTATACCTATTATTAAACATACCTAAATTATACCTATTATATGATAATAAATAATACGTGTATGTGTGTGTGTTAGGGGCGCTGCAATACGGGATGACATGTTAAAATCTAGGGGGACCTCCTATGTATTTGTCCCCGCCACTTTTACCACAACATTTATTTTGATTGGTTGGTCCCCCTACATACAAAATCGTTTCAGTACCCCTAGTGTGTGTATGTGTGTGTATATAGATTTCATATACTATTATATTAGGTTTTAAATTTTACACTTTACTATATAAAAATATACATATTATATATGATATATAATGTATATTTTTATATAATATATATAATATATCACATACGTGGCATAGAAATTTAAGAATCACGCGTTGACTCATTGCAGTGGGAAAGATTTGTAATATAATTTGTATAATAATATAGATGTGATTATAATTAAGTGAAGTATACTTCACTTATATTTATATACTATAGTATATAAATATAAGTATATTATAACATTACATTTTAACATAGAATTATATAAATTATGTTTAATTTAGATGAATGCACGATATAATTTCTTTTTTACCTAATACCTATGACGAGTAAGATTTATAAAAATAACAGGTAAGAGATAATATTATATAGGGCAATTACACTAAGTTTTGACAGACGTACCTTGTTTAGAATTAAATATAGTCCTGTATACAGGACTCGTACCAATAGTTATGGTGGAGTTAGTAAACTGTAATAGTGTCACTGTGTTTCTGTCGGTATCCGTGTAACTTAAGAACCACAGTGGTGATGTCATGTCCGTTGATAATGCAAGTGTACCTGTAGTAATAGTAATAGTAGTAATAGTAGTAGTAGTAGTAGTAGTAGTAGTAGTAGTAGTAGTAGAGGTAATAGTAGTAGTAGTAATAGTAGTAATAGTAATAGTAGTAATAGTAGTAATAGTAATAGTAATAGTAGTAATAGTAGTAATAGTATTAATAGTAGTAGTAGTAGTATTAATAGTAGTAGTAGTATTAATAGTAGTAGTAATAGTAATAGTAGTATTAGTACTAATATTAGTAGGAGCAGAAGTAATATTAGTATTAATATTAGTAGTAGTAATCATATTAATAGGTGGTTATGAAGGTTATGGTGAATGTGTGTAATTTAATGTGTTAATGGAAATTAATCAATTAACAAAACTATTGTAATAATGATTAACTAATTTAAATACAAATAGGTACCTATAATGATAAATTAAACGTTTATGTAATATATATAAATACTCCATTATCAATATTAACATATTACATTTCTGCATAAACATAGACCAGATATCTAGGAAAGGTTAGATTGTATTTATAAAAATTGTTTATCAAATATATTAATCACATAACCTACATATAATACTATATATATACTTATTCTATGCTAATAATCAATAATCAATAGCGATGTTTATTATATAATCGATATGTAAGTAGATACAAATACATAAATGTTTAAATTAAAACAGTGACGTAATCGAATAATATAATCGTGTTTCCGGTGTAAACATTGCGATATTTAATTTAGTCTATGGTAACGTATATATATATATATTGTATATACAGTTAATCACAATGTCATGCAGGTTATGCTACCTAATAAACATTATCAATCTAATATTGAAATATATGTAACACATGACATAATACACCGTAGTGCTGTATCACGTGCATGTATAGTGTTTGTTTTGATCACGTGTTTATAATACTAGTATAGGTGATGTTCTGATGATGTTAGCAACTGTAGTAGTTATAGTATTAACAATAGCTACTAATGCTACCACAGTCACATACATGCACAATGTGTATTGTATACATACTCGTACAGTATACGTGTAACACTCCTAGGCGAACACGGTTAAACTAGCGCTTACACAAACCACCGTCATTATTGCAGAGAGTTTCATATCGATGTTTACTGCTTTCTTTGGGTCTGTGTGTATTTAAAATAATCAATATTATTACTATTATTAAAGCTCTACAAATTATTCATTAATAAAATATATTTATAGACTTTCATAGACTCAAGTTATTTCTATTTATTTTAGAATATAGGCATTATTTAAAACATCATAATTATGTTTATTATTCATTGGAATTCAATTTCCCTATAAACTTAAGGGGATACCAGTTATCAAATTTAAAATGGGGAGATACATATTTAGTGCATGTATTCAAAATGAAGTATCTGCCTGAATTTTTGGAATAATTACAATTTTTTGTAATCTATATTAAGAGTGTATACACATAGTTAGAACTGTATGTTAAAATATTTCAAAAATTTACATTATAACATTATAAAAATTCTACATGAATATGATCACAAATTAAAAATTATATGTAATGCATATATTAGGATAGTTATTAGGAAAGAAAGTTGATAATTACAAATATCTCAACATGTGATTATAGCTATACATATTAGTGATAAAACAAAAGAAATTGAGAAATTATCTTAACAATTTAAGTTTTTACTTCAATTATAAGAGACCTGTCTGATAGAAATAAGTATTCTGAGTAAATGCTGTTTACATTTTTTGTTTAGTAAAATTATATTGTAGGTTTATTTACAGTTTTTATTACATTATATATTGTATATACATTAATTATATATAAAATGTATATTATAAATGTATATATATATATATATATATATATATATATACCAACCAAAGATTTTCCAAAGGAAAGATATTGCACTTGTGTATATTTATGTAACCTAATAATTCGATATGGCCACCTAGCGGTATTAGTCAGATAATAAGAATTTTCTATATGTATAGTAATTTCCCTATTAATGGGTAATTTCTTAATTAAAATATCACATGTTATAATATTTCATATACTATTTCGCCATCTAGTGTTAATGTTCAGATTCATTTTAAATTTACATTTTAAAGGTACTAGAGATAGATAGGGAGTGCAATATCTTTCATTTGGAAAATCTTTGTACCCACTATATTATATATTTATGAAATAATTTTAAATTTAAATTTAAATAATGTGATTATTATTATGTTATAAATGTATATGAAATATTATTTTTACTTCCTTCAGAAAATATACATTTTATGTTATTTTTAATGCATATTTCTTTTCGAAATTTCAACACAACATTAATGATATATCTATATAAGTTTAATTATATGATTTTTGAAAAACAATAACAAAATAAAAAAACATAATTTTAGAACTGTGGTATCCCCTTAAGCTTTATAAACAGGGTTTGCAGAAGTAGGGGTTTAACCTTTTGATAATTTTAGGGGTTTTTGGTGTTTTTCATTTTTGTTTTCATTATTATTTCATGGTTTTAGTATATCATTAATTATTATTATTTAATTATCACATTTCAATTAATTTACAAGTAAGTTAATAATAATATATATATATATATATATATATATATATATATATTTATACTGAGGAGTCTTATTTATATCTGCTATCTTACTTATATATATATATATATATATATATATATATATATATATATATATTTATACTGAGGAGTCTTATTTATATCTGCTATTATTATATGTGATTCAATAAATAAATAGGGGACCACGCACATTTAAAGTGATGATAATTTATTTTTTTAATCTTTTTTTTATTACATACAACTTTTTTTCAACCGATATATGACATAGGTATTGTACTTACATGATTATTGAGAACCAGTCATTGGGAAAAAAAAGTCAATTGACTCAGATTTACATAACCGTAAAGTATACATTATTTTCTAGACATTTCTACTTTTTATTACCGAGAAAATAATGTATATTTCATAATGTAATTAAATAATATTTAATAAATATGTATATGTATATATATATATAATATATTTATATAGAGTCAATTAACTTTCACTAGTCATTTGTCTAGTTTTTATAATAATGAGACATTTATATATTAAAATAAGATAATAATATTCTTACAATTTTACTTTTTATAGTTTACATTTGCGTTTTCTTTAAACTTTCTAATGTGTTATATATTTTGATATACTATCTATACTCCTATATAATCTACTAAAAGAATTATTTAATAAGACAGCTTAATATAAATTAATATTTATTTATATATAAATATATATATATATATATATATATATATATTCAATCTAGTAAATACATTAGTTATAACTTGCAACAAATTATCTAATATATATAGTATATTATAATTAAATATTTATCAAATGTATGATAATTATATATATATATATATATATATATATATATATATGTCAACACAAACATACATATAGTATACTATATAATAATGTATATAATGTATATCTAATATATCAGATTGCATAACAAAATATACTAATTTAAAACGTAAATTAAAATAAATATTGTTCCTATAGATAAGTTATTAAATATAAATAATGTATCCAGTGGATTAATAGTGGATAGTATCCACTGGATACTATCCACTATTAATGTATTATGAATACAAGTATACTACTGAAGTATATGTACTAGTGGAATACTAGTCAGGTGTGATACAAGTAGCTGTATACGTTGGCTATATTATAAAATTGTTATGTCAATATATAAATATAACAGTTGTTACTTGCTATTTTATAAAAATACATATTTATTATAAATACAAATAACTTTACATATAAACACATGTATTGGTATATTATATATATATATATATATAAATATAAGTATATATAAGTATATATATAAATTAAATATATATACTTATATTGCATACAATTATAAGTAATTGCATACACATATATATATACACACACACATATTATATATTACTATGAGTAGGGAGCTCCCTGCTATGAGCTTAGGATATATACATCTATAATATAGATTCTATAGGATCTATAGATAGAATATATTTGTGTGCGGATCTACTTTCACGCGTATGTATATTTTTTTTGCATATTTCAACTCCCGCAAATATGTGTTCATGTCCTTGCAGTTGGAGAATACTAATGATCCCTAATTTATACATACTGTTTAGTTTTAAATTGAATAAGCGTAGATCAAAAAATAACTTGCTATGTTTATTTCGTATTAGATTATTAAATTATAGTGTCATTTAAAATTGGTTTATTAGAAATCTATTACTTTATTGTCATTTTTTGAGAGATATAAAACATGAGTTAATTCATAATAAATTAAAAGTATTAATACTTTTAATTGAAATTTCAACATTGTGAAATAAAAAAACCACTTGATTAATTTCTCATTGAGAAATCCAAGAAAAATTAATTTATTAGATATCACTGGATATACTATATGAATATATACTATATAAAATGTGTATTATACAAATACATATTATAAATAAATTATATTATGCAATGCACTTTTGTAATTTTGTATAAAATATTAATATTATGTTTTAATAATAAATTCAATTCAAATTATATTTTATTAAATCTTATAACATATCTATAAATTAGATGTTCATATTTTTCTAACTAATAGTAAATCAATTACTATTTAGAAGAGTTTTCATATTTCATTTCATCCATAGGTATTAGATATTATCCTAGATATTATTTCATTTATCGGCATAATATAATAAATATAAATTATTAAATAAACACATCATAGATTACCATAAATAATATTGTCTTCAATTTATCTGACTATCCCTTCTCCTACTGTGTATATACAGTTTATATATATTTAGTTATAGAATTAGTGTATATTGTCCTATTAAGAGCATGATTTATCTACGATTTATTATAATGATACATATAGTGTTGTGAGTTAATAAAAAACACGTTTTAAACACACGTTTTAAACATAGAATAAAAAACGAAAAAAAACAGAAAAAAACAAGAGACATAAATTTATATTAATATTTAAATTTAATTTGACAAATAATAATTTCTCTGCTATTTTTTTTGATATAATAAATGGTATAATAATTGAAAAATTAATGATTATTTAATAAATGTATAAAATAAATGTATACAAATATAATATTATTATAATAAAATAAAATTAGATTTATTTTATGTTTTGATATACATTTATAATAATATATATTATGTTTAATATTATATATAAAAAAATAGTATGAATTTTTATATTTTGTTAATAATATATTAATATATAAAAGAAATATGAAAGTTCATAATATATATTATTATATAATGTATATCAGAACATAAAATAAATCTAATTTTACTTTATTATTTATAATAATTTATTATAAAATAAATATGAAAGTTCATACAGCTTTTATAATATTAATTATATAATGTACATATATCTATAGATTGTGATACAATCTCCTACATGTCTATAACATTAAATAATACAGAAATACTCAATACATAAACAGTGTTATATTGTAACAAAATACATATTATAATTATTATAATTGTCATACTAACCATTAGTGACTAATGTATAGTTTGAAAATATGATTTAATTATATGAATTAATATTAATTAATATATTAATGACGCTAATAATACAGATAATATATTATTTGAATTATTACTGATTATTCATATTATAAGTACTTACTTTATTATTATTTTATTAGTTAACAACATATCTAATTTATTTACATAATTTTATTTTTTGTAAAAGAAAAAAACCGGATAAAAAACGAATTAAAAACGAAAAAAACCGTTTAAAACATATTTTAAACAAACATTTATAAAAAACTAGTTTTTTAACAACACTAGATACATATCTAAATATAAAATAAAGTTTAAATATTTACTTTTATAAATAATTGAATAGTTTAAACTTACTTAAGTGTGACAATAATCAATAGTATTTTATCACATTGACTGTGAGATACTTTATACCCAGGGTTGGCAAAAACCCCAAAAATCTAAGAAATATGTGAGGTTATTGGGGGTTTTTCTTTATCATAAATTTAAAAATAAAAAAATCAATTTTACTTTTTTTGGGAAAAATATATATATTATATAAATTATATAATATAATAGTGTTGTAATATATATTAATATAATACTGTAACGGTTAATGACATTGTAAAATGGCAAGTATTCTAATAAATGATTTATATTATTAACTTACTTGTAAATTAATTGAAATGGATAATTAAATAATAATAATTAATTATATACTAAAACCAAGAAAAATAATGAAAACAAAAATGAAAAATCCCCCAAAAATCCAAATACCCCTAAAATTATCAAGAGGTTTAAACCCAAAAATCCCTACCTCTGCCAACTCTGTTTATACCCACGCTTCCAATATCATATCATAAATATTTCTTAGTTGTTTTATAAGAAATTTACATATTACTAGACACTAGTATATTTAATATATTAAATATTATAATAATAGTGTATCTATTTACATATGAAATATTATATATATATATTATATATATATATATATATATATATTTTTTCTCCATATACCAATATCAATATCATCCATATACGAATTCATGACAATATTATATACATATTTTATATAATAATATATATAATAACTGCACTTTTATTTCAGTATATTTATAGTTTTCTATGCGTGTTTGTGATTACTATAGTTAAATATAATTATTTTAACTTCATATTAGAGCTATATGCTTCGTAAAATCTTTGTATTTATTGAAAATTGTCTTCGACAAATTGATTATTGTATTCTTATATTATATATTCTTGGTTATACGATTTATCATTTTAGAAACTTTTATGCAGTTAATCCTATATCATCATCACTATATTCTATATATCCATATACTATTTCATCAAGTTAACATTCATTAAAATATCAAAGCTTACTTTAAATTATATAGCTTACAATAAATTGTGATTGTTATACACACTATTTAACTATATTTCAATTAAGCTATAATTTATTGTATATTAAACAGTTCACATATAACTAATAAGTTTATAATGTATTTTGTACAAAACTACAATTCTGTTATATAAATAATATAATTAATGTTTGAATATATGCAATACTATAGTACCAATACTTATACATACTAAGTGATTACAATAAAAAGTTATATTATAATATATATATATATATATATATATATATATAATAATTCTATTTTCATTAATAATATATAAATATAATTTGTGTTTGAATATTTATAAAAAATAATTATACAAACACAAATTATATTTATATATTATTAATGAAAATAGAATTATTATTATATTATAATTAATATAATTAATATTTATATATTATTATTGAAAATAGAAATACTATTAAATTATAAAAACATCAAAGGATTTTAATATTTTTTACAAATTGATTTTAACATTCAGTTTTATAATTATAATCTAAAAATAATATTTAATTAATATTTCATTATATTTTATATATTTAATATAAATATATATTATATTTAATCATTTATATTTATACTATCCTACAAAATATAATTGATATAAATATATATTATATTTAATCATGTATATTTATACTATCCTACAAAATATAATTGATATAAATATATATTATATTTAATCATGTATATTTATACCAAAGATTTTGCGAAGCAACCTTCGGAAAATCTTTGATACTATCCTACAAAATATAATTGATATTCTATATAATTCTATTACACTAAATTTCCACCAGTAAATAATATTTACTAAATATGATCAATATATATATATATAGTATCTCTAATAATTTACAAGATTGTATATGATGTGTCACTCCTATCTTTAAATAAAATATAGTTAATAACTGTAATTAAAATATATAACAATTTGCATATTCGTGTATATCATGCATATAAATATATACATATATAATTAGGTCATACAAATTATGATATTTTCAAGTTTTATCATGTATTCGTTTGATTAATTAATATCAGTAGGTACATATAATATGTTATTCTTATAATATCAAAGGGATTTGATATTATGTTAATTAATATAAGTGAATAAATATGTACATTATATAATATAGAAAAAACACATTTATATACTTAATAGATTCACATTACATTTATAATATTAAAATAAACAATTCACATCATAATTTATTTTGATTAATATATGTCTTTTTTATTTTGAATTATAAAATATACCTACATAATACGATTTGTAATATCCTTAGCACGTCTACATGTTTGTTTATATCTTAAATGGAATCCAAAAGTAACGACAGAATTATCAATTATATATATTGTAAAATAAAATAATAAATATATTTTTAAATTAAAATTTATATTTATACTTTAATATAAGTACAGTATATAGTATATTAATTAATGTTCGTAATTTATATTCAATATTTATAATTATTATAAATTAATAATACTTTTAAAATTGTTACCATTTATTTTGTTATTTAATTATATCATTAATTATATTTAATTATAAAATTTTTTAATTTTTTTTGAATATAAATGTTCCAGTTTTATTTGTTTAAATTAAAAAAAATTACACTTATTTGTTATGGTGATATTAGTTTTATATGATTTTAATATTTATGAAGATTTGAATACAACGTATAACATAACAATAACATTGTAATGTTGGCATGTATCAATAATAAAGTTATGAACAAAATCCCGTTATAATTATGTAGTTTTTATTTTTACTTATATTTATCATTTTGTAAAATTCTAGTATATAAAATAAATATATATATTATATCATATATAGTATATATTATATACTATATAATATTCTAGCTATAATAAATACTATATATAATAAACTAATACATTATTTATATGTACTATAATTTAAAAATAATCTACACAAATATAATATATGATTCTATATTTATTATAAAGTATAATCGATATATATATATATATATATATATTCAAGTAAATGTGAAGATAATACATGCTATATTGATGCATAGTATCGATTATACTTTATAATAAATATAGTCACACATTAATTATGTTAAATAATATATACAAAATTACTATGTACAAAAATGGAATGTAATTTTATATAAACCTTCACGTGTCAAGGTATAATCAAAAAGAAAAAATATTATTAAATTTAATATAATTCAAATTATAATATTTCTACGCTATCGTTCATTGGTCCCTTTTATATGGAAATACAAATTCTATAAATATATAATAAATAACATTGAAATTAAAATTAAATAAAAATCATATATAATATACGAAAACAACATTTATATTTTTATAATTATTACATAATACAAAACCAAAATATAACTAATTAAAATATATAATACACAATTAAAAAAAAAGAGGGATCAACCGAACTATTGGTCCACCGGTCGAATCTACGGTCGTTTTCACGGTCATTAAATGACCGGTGGGGTCATATCTCCGGTCATATCTCCGGTCACTTCTCCGGTCATAACTATTGGTCCACAGGGTCATTATTTTATAATATATAGTGAAATTATAAAAATAATGATTTATTTATAGGTACCTACCTACTAGAATATACGTATTATATTTGGATTATTATTTAACTTATATTTACTGATAACATGTATATTACAGTCATTTCTCCGGTCATAACTATTGGTCCACTGGTCATTTCGGTTTTTATAAAAATAATGATTTATTTATACTAGAATATACGTATTATATTTGGATTATTATTTAACTTGGATTATTATTATATTTAACTTATATTTACTGATAACATGTATATTACGGTCATATGACCGAAATGACCGGTGGACCAATAGTTATGACCGGAGAAATGACTGTAATATACATGTTATCAGTAAATATTAGTGATCTAAAAATTCAAATCTTTGCTTAGCTTCGAAGACTTTCAAATCACTAAAAAAATGTTTGGATACATCAAATCTCTACCAAGTCATGGCTTCGAAGACTTTCAAATCACTAAAAAAATGTTTGGATACATCAAATCTCTACCAAATCATGGCTTCGAAGACTTTCAAATCATAAAACAATGTTTGTCATATAAATTGAATTTATTGATAGTAAAAACTTCCAATCATCTAATATACAGTTGATCCCCTTTATTTCTACTAACAAAGTCTAATGTGAGAGCACAGTAAAGCTAAACAAATTCCATTGAAGATTTTCTACATACCTACCTAGTAGGTAGGTTGTTGGGTAGGGTATGTATATAAGCAAGTAGGTGGGTGGGTAGGTAGTCATGAATATACTTAGGTTGGTAAGTAGGTAGGTATATAGGTGGGTAAGTAGGTATTCATGTAAATATGTAGCTATAGTAGGTAGTACCCACCTATATACCTACCTACTTACAAACCTAAGTATATTCATGACTACCTACCCACCCACCTACTTGCTTATATACATACCCTACCCAACAACCCACCTACCTATCTATCTACCTACTCACATATCTACCTATCCATCCACCCACCTAACTACCCAGCCATACATATACCTACCTGACTACCTACCCATCCACCTACTTGCCTATATGCATACCCTACCACCAACCTACTTGACATTTTACCATCCCACTCATATACCTAACTATCTTCCTGACTACCTACTTGCCTATATGCATACATTACCCTACATTCCACCTAACTATCTATCTACCTATCCACCCACCTACCTAACTACCCACCCATATATCTATCTACCTTCATGACTACCTACCAACCTACTTGCCTATATAACTACCCTATCACACACCTACCTACCTCCTATCTACCCACCTATCCATATGCCTACCTACATACATACCTAACTATACTACCCATCTATCTACCTATATACATACCTACCTACTTTCCTAATGTATATATATATATAAGTAGGTCCTACATACCTGACTGCCCACCTACATCCCCACCTGTATACCTGACTACATATTTTCCTGCCTATCTATCCATCTACACATATATCTACCTGCATACCTATTTACCTAAATAAAAACCTACATACATACCCACCCACCCACCTACCTACATACATGCATATATACACACATATATAATATACAAACACTAAAATAGTTAATAAGTGTACCTATTTCTATACATATAGTTATATATTGAGAGTGTATCATACACTGTATGCCATCCAATGTATCATATAAAATCGATTCGTGAGTATTATATAATAATAATTTAGGATACGCAATTAGCTACTTACGCCCTTATCTATTATCTATTAATACATGTTTGTTAACTAATTCAAATGGCGTGCGCGGGCGCCGCGAGCTACCGCCCGCCGCACTACATCTAGCTTAATAATCTGTCACTCCGATCGTATAAATTCTCCCTTTTTTTTCGAGTTTATTCCAAATTATAGTACTAATCGAACTTATTAAATATATTCCTATTATATATACAAATAAATAATGACTTATATAATTTATAAGTACATAAATTACATATAATGTAGCTACAATACTATGATAAATAGTGAATTTAATCCATACAAATGTTTGAAAATAGGTGTGACTCGAATTGACTCGAAAATTAGATTTAAGATTTGAAATAATAATTTATATAAATGTTTGAAAATGATGTGACTCGAATTGACTCGATTTGACTCGATTTGAAACTCGATTTGAAAGATTTGAAAATTTAGATCCCTAGTAAATATAAGTTAAATAATAATCCAAATATAATACGTATATTCTATTTGGTATAAATAAATCATTATTTTTATAATTTCACTATATATTATAAAATAATGACCCTGTGGACCAATAGTTATGACCGGAGAAATGACCGGAGAAGTGACCGGAGATATGACCCCACCGGTCATTTAATGACCGTGAAAACGACCGTAGATTCGACCGGTGGACCAATAGTTCGGTTGATCCAAAAAGAGTTAAATATAAAGAAACTTTAGACTATATATATTATATATTATATATATATATATACGTTATACCAGTACTTTATAACTATGTATACATATTTATTTTAATTATAAAATGACTATAAATATAAATAAAATATAATGAAATAATAAATATAAATTAAATACAAATGATTGTATAGACAATAATTATAGACAATAAATACACATTAAAACATAATGAATTATATATAAAATATATACATATACTATAATAATACAAATATACGTAAATATGTTTCATATATAAAATAGTTATATCACGACCTGATCAACTCTTCGGTACTAATCAACCCCGATACTTTATCTATATAGCATAGTATACTTATAAGTTACAGCCTTTATATTTAATTACTCTATATCGCCTCACTCCCACAAATCATATAGCCTTATTCAATACTAACATAGTTACGTAAGTATTGGTTATTGTGTTGTGTGACTTACTATATTTCTTATTAATTTTGGTTTATACCAACTGCAGGAATATTATAATAATGTCAACAATATGAATTTACGTTGTAATTCTTAAATAGGCTGTATAGGCGTATATAGGCGTAGTTACATATGTGGTAATATATTTACTAATTGATTATATAAGCATTTATTTTGTAGTATACTTTTTTAAAGAAATATTAAATTACACTATTAAATCAATTCATCCTTTTTTAATAATTTTAAAGTAATTTTTATAATATAAATCAATTTCAGTAAGTTTTCTTAACTAAACATGTATTATTAATATATTAATATCTTAATACTATGCATTACATAGGGTATATAATATATACTATATATACTATATTATTATTATTATTATTATTATCTATTTGAGTTTATAACTTTTAAATGATAATTATAATTAACAAAAGTGTTTATAATAATATGGTAATATGAGATACAAAATAAAATGGTAATGTATGATCATGATACATTACATAACAACAAATACTTCATAATAAATAGATAATAAATCATAGGAAATTATAAATAAATGAGTTTGTAATAATGTATTGAATGATGATGCTGATTCACAAGATCTTATACCAATATCGAGCTTGTACCACTGGAAAGCATGGGCAGCCTTACAAAATATGAATGTCATCTGGAAATCTAACATTACTGATAAATTAAAAAGACATTTCTTTCGAGATGCTGTCGAATCAGTACTTGTGTACGGGTCCATCACCTGGACACTGACATCATAGCTTGAGAGAAATCTGGATGGCGCATATACTCGCATGCTACGAGATGTATTAAACACATCCTGGAGGCAGATGCTAACGAATGCAATACTCTACAACGGTATACCCAATATATCAGCTACAATAAAATATCAAATAACTAGATTCGCCGGAAACTGCTGGAGAAGCAAGAACGAATTGGCCAGTGACCTATTACTTTGGTATCAAAATAACGGAAAAGATCAAGAGATAGGCCTGCAAAGACCTATATCGATCAGCTATCAAGTGATATAGGATGCGAAAGAGAAGAACTGTCAAATGCAATGCAAGATCGAGATGGTTGGAGAGAACGAGTCATGAAATTCTGAGCAAGCTCGAACTGGTATGGTAATTATTTCAATTGAATTTCGGAATTCGAACTTCGAATTGATGATCAGAGCAGGCGTCACATAAGGGGGGGATGGGGGGACATACCCCCCCCCCCACTTTTAAAACTGGGGGGGGGGTCATCATATCAAAAGCCCCCCCACTTTTAGGGCCACCAACAAAAATTAATATAATAATATATTACTAGAGACTTTCTTCATATTGTTTATTATCCTTATATATATACTGTATACAGTCTATAATCCATTATTTAATTATTAAATTAACTATACAAAAATAATTATTTTATGACTTTATTATAGAAATAGATTTATAAATTGATTAATAAAATCATTGTTTTTTGTATAGTAAATTTAATAATTGGAACACTATTGTTTATTCAATTATAATATGTGTACATGTATGTAAACTATAGTTTAATTGAATACATTTTAATGAAATGATTCCATACAGTAATAAAAGAGCTGGAGTGAGTGAACAAGAAAATCAGGAACAAGCCGAAATATCATCTGATGAGGATAATACAATTCATGAAATTATTGAAGATGAAGTTATTGACATTAATTCAGGTGTATCTGCAATAGCAAAGTCGATATCAAATTGTATAATACCTGAAACAATTATTTACATAAGCAATGCTAATCATCCAGATGTCAAAAATATTCGAGTAACAATACATGGTACAAGGAAATTGAATATTCAAACCAAATGGTTCAAATTATTTCCATGGCTTAATTGGGATATTTCAATTAAGAAAATGATTTGTTATCTGTGTTCTAATTTAAACGAAAATCAACGGAATACATTTAAATGCACTGATTTGGCATATATAAGTAAAGGTTATCTAAATTGGAAAAAGCATTATCTCGTTTTTCAGATCACTCAAAGTCTGCATTACATAGCCATGCTATGGAAGTATACCACATTAAAGATATGACTCCATTGTTATATAATCAACAAGACGCACAATTGAAGAAAAACAATATAGCTTTAAAACATATTTTAACATCCATTACATTTTTAGTATCTCAAAATATTGCTTTACAAGGTAAGAATACCACAGATGGTAATTTGAGAGAGTTACTAGCATTAATATGCAATGATATTCCTGAGATCAAAGCATGGTTTCATACAGAAAATCGATCAGTAACAAGAAGTTATTTGTATTAATTACGTAGATGACAAATTTAATACAAATTAAGTATTAATCGGTAAGATGAATTCAATTAATTAATATAACTATATATATAATAATATAATTTATTTATATATATATATATATTTTATATATTTCTATAATGTTGAAAAAACAACAGGAGAATGTCTGTTATAATTAATATTAAATTGTTTGAATGAACATAATCTAACAATAGAAAACTTACGTGGACAGTCATATGACGGGGCATATAATATTTCCGGAAAATATAAAGGTGTTAAAATATTAATACAAAAATAACATCCGTTAACATATTATAAACATTGTGGGGCCCATCGTGGAAATCTGATAGCTCAGGAATATCAGTGGCTATTAAAGATGAATTAACATTAATACATGAAATTGGACTTCTTTTCAGCGGTACAATTAAATTCAGACACATACACTCTCAAATTGCAAATGAAAAAATAATACCACTTTGTCCAACAAGATGGACTATAAGAAAATATGCTATTTTCAAAGTTCTAAATAACTATAGTGATATAATCAAATATTTAGAAGACTTTGACATATTCAACATAATAGAAAGAGTTGTTAAATGTTATATGAATGTAAATACGACTCTTGAAAATAATTATAAGACTACAGAAATTTGTTTAGCGGAATTGAAACGTCAGAGAGATGATTTGGGTGATAAACTTAATAGCATAAAAGTAAAAATACAATGCCTATACATCAAACCACTTACAATGAAGAGAAAAAGAAAATGCCTGACAGGTTTATAGGTGCATACTTAACCATTTGCATTAATGTATTTATTAATAATAAATTTATAATTTTATATTTATATATGAAACTACAGGAAATGCATATATTCAAGTAAGTATAGAAACATATATAAGGTTAGGTTAATTTATATATATATATATATATATATAGGATATTAATATTATAAATATATAAATAGTATATATGTAAATATACACTAATAAAAAATTATATATATATAACTATATGTACCTAGTTACTAATAGAATATGATATATAGTATATTATACCTATATATACTATAGTATATTATATTATAATACAATTATATATAATAAATTAAATTGATATTTATTACTGATATTATTTTAGATTGAAAAATATCCAGAACTTGATAATGTTGAGTTGTTTCAGGAAAAATCAATATTCCAAAGAAATAACTAAAATAAGAGGATTTATCGATTATTGTAATCGTTATGATAATTAAAAATGATTATTTCCTAATATTATTAAACTTATTCGTATTCTTATATGCAAACCTGTTAGTTCAGTAACATGTGAACGTTCGTTCAGCGGTCTAAGAAGATTGAAGACTTGGCTGAGAAATTCAATGTCTAACGAACGACTAAATAATCTACTGTTATGTTATGTTCACAAATAACTATTGAATGAAGTTGATGATGATAGTGTAATGCGTCAATTTATTATGCAATCCGAATGGAGAAGATCCACGTTTAAATAAATAATGTCATACATTTTATTTGAAAATATCCCCCCCACTTTTTTTGACCATGTGACGCCCCTAATTTCTAGCATGTCGAACTGATACTCAATAATTATAAAATTTCGAACTCGGACTCGAACTGATACTCGACTATTTCGAACTGATAATATACCGCTTCTCTGATAGTATGGTTCGATTGCAACACTACTATATATATATATATATATATATATATATATATATGTGAGAAAAGTGATGTTAATCTATCGCAAAGTATATGATAACATATATGTATACATATTGATATATATATATATATATATATATATATAGTGTGTTAGTTATATATATGTTAGTTTAATCAATAAAGATAATATAGATATAAGCTGCATTGATCACTTTAGATTAGGTAAATATGAAAAAAATGTAAAAATATATATATATATATATATATATATATGTGAATATATATATATATATATATATATATATATATATATATATATATATATATATATATGTGTGAGAAAAGTGATGTTAATCTATCGCAAAGTATATGATAACATATATGTATACATATTGATATATATATATATATATATATAGTGTGTTAGTTATATATATGTTAGTTTAATCAATAAAGATAATATAGATATAAGCTGCATTGATCACTTTAGATTAGGTAAATATGAAAAAAATGTAAAAAATGATATATCCCCTGTAATTAAAAGACAAAGACCTTTAAAGGTTATTTTTAAATCATATACTGACCAGATATCAATTTTTAATCAATTGTTTAATCTAACAAATACTAATAATAAAATAATAGTAAGTAAGGATTATTCTTTCGATCAATTAAAGATCAAAAGAGATACGATAACTGAGGCATCAAAGTTAAGTGAAGAGGGATATAAATTTATAGTTAAAGATATTGCAAATTCTTTTAAAATATTAAAGATAAAGCAAAATAACAATGAATAATAAACTACTAACTATAGATGATTATAATACTACTATTTCTAATGAAAATGATTTGTCTATTATAATGTTAAATATATGTAGTTTTAATAAACATGTTAATAAATTAAAAGAATATTTAAGTTGTTTTACTATCAATTTTAATATAATAATATTAACAGAAACTTGGCTTACAGAAAATAATTTTGTTCAAATTTATTTTGAACATTATAGTATTTTCCAGCTCAATAGAGTTTGTAATTTAAAAAAAAGAGGCGGTGGTGTTGTTATTTTGGTTAATAAATGTATTAAGGCTGTTCAAGTAGAACATCTAACTCACCAAATAGCAGATGAAATTGATATGTTATCCATCAAGATTATGCTTCCTAATATAAATAATATAATAATTTGCTCTGTATATCGTAGACCTTCCTATAATAAACAATTATTATATGATATATTATATAATAGCTTTAATTCTTATAATTTGTCTAACAATAATATTATTTTATGTGGTGATTTTAATATTAATTTTATGGATAATCTAGATTATCAACCATTTTTTAATATTTTACACCAACTTGATTTATTTTATGTTATACATACACCTACTAGATTCTCTACATCAACTGCTTCATTAATAGATAACTTTTGTATTGATAAAAATCTGATAAATATGATGTGTGCAGGCACTCTTTGCTCTGATATTACGGATCACTTACCATTATATATAAATATACATTTAAATTTAAATATTATTGAAAATGATATATATATATTAGTAAGAGAAACATATCACCTCAATGTATTAATAATTTTATATCAGATTTGGAAAAATGTGATTGGGATTTGGTTACTAGTTTATCCAATATTAATAGTATATATGATACATTTATATCAATTTTCTCTAATCTATATAATAAAAACTAAAGCCCATTATCATTTACATTAAAAATAAAAAATAAAAATAATGCACATTCATTCTGGCTAAACAAAAAAATTAAAAATGCAATTAAAAAGAAAGAAAAACTATACAAATATTCTATAAGAATTAATTCCCAGCATAATATAGAAAAATATAAAAAATATAGAAATAAAGTTAATATAATGATTAGAAGACAAAAAAATCATTTTATGCATACTTTCCTGTATCAAAGTCATAATGAAACTTGGAAAAAAATAAAAACTTTAATAAATAAAAATAGTAAGGATACTATTCCCGATAATTTGTATATCCAAGATTCTTTAATAGATAAATCAGATAGAGCGCAAGCTTTTAATGATTTTTTTGCATCTATTGGATCTGATATTAGTAAATCTATTCCTTCAGTCGAGGATAATAGTTTTTATAAATATTTGAAGGAACCGATTATTAATAGTTTTTATTTTCATCAAATTACTAAAAATGATATATATAATGCATTAATTGATATTAAATCAAAAACTTCTAGAGATATAAATGGTATTGACATGAATATAATCAAAATTGTTTTTAATCTGATTTTAGAACCTTACTTTACATTTTTAATCAAATAATACATACATCTACTATTACTAATCAAATGAAAATTGCAATTATAATCCCTATATATAACAATGGAAAACATGAAGAAATAAATAACTATCGTCCAATCTCTTTATTACCTCAATTCTCTAAAATATTTGAAAAAATGTTCAGTAGAAAATTTTTATTATTTATTGATATCAATATAATAAGAAATAATATATTATATAAAAATCAATATGGTTTCATTGCAAAGTCTTCAACAGTACATGCACATATACATAATTATAACTTTTTGACATCTGGTTTCCAAAAAAATAATAAAATGGCTTCTATTTTCTTAGATTTAAAAAAAGCATTTGATACTGTAAATCATGATATACTTTTAAAAAAATTAGAATATTATGGTTTCAGAGGTAAATCAATGACATTATTAAAGGCTATTTAAGTAATAGAAGTCAGATTACTAAACTAGGTGAAAATAGTTCTTCAAAGTTGAATATAAATATAGGAGTTCCGCAAGGATCTATTTTAGGACCAATATTATTTATATTATATATAAATGATATACATAAATGTTTAGACATATCTGATGATAGAAACTTGATACTTTTTGCTGATGATATTCCTACATCTCTTAGCATTCGTAAAAATAATAATATAGATTTAACTAATCAGTTAATATCGGACGTAAATTCCTTATATGAGTGGCTTAATTTAAACAAATTGAAATTGAATACGGCAAAAACAAAAATTCTTATATACAAAGGTGCATCATTAACTTCAAATATTTTTATTGAAAGACAACAATTATCTATATGTAAAACATATAATTTGTTGGGCATTATATTGGATACAAAGTTAGATTTTAAACAACATATAATAAGTATTCAAATTAAATTATCTAAAATTATATATATGTTAAAAAAACTTAGTACTATTCTCCCTAAAAAAATACTCTATTTATTATATAATTCTTTATTTTTACCTCATGTATTGTATTGCTTGGAATTGTGGGGAAATGTATACTTTAGTAATATATATGAAATAGAATTATTACAAAAAAAAGTAATTAGAATTATTAATAAAGATATATTTATAATCAGAAATGGAACTTTTATTTTATCTAGCACAAATTCTCTATTTATTAATTCTAATATATTAAAGTTACGAGATCTTATTATCTATAAGAATATTTTGTTTATGCATAATATATTTGTAGGTAATTGTCCAAAAACTATGAATAACATTTTTGTAAGGAGATATAATAAATATAGATGTTCAACTTTTAATTATACTCTACCATATATAAAACATACACGATATCATAATTCAATATTATTTTCTGGTCCAAAAAAATGGAATGAAATTATTAAAAATCCATGTATTTCAATGCATTTAAAAAATAATAATTTTAAAAATATTTTAAAAAAATACCTCTTAAAACAGTATTCATAGATATTATTCATATATATTTTTTAATAGATTTATTCTTCTTCTTTTTATTCATTTATTTTAATATATTTATTTACTCATTGTTTATTTGTTTATAAAAGTATTTTCCCCTACAGTATTAACTTTAAAAAAAAAATCTCTAATCTTTATTATATATAATCTTCATTTTTATTTCGTTTATATAAGGTATTTTTATTTTCAGTATTACAATTTTTAATACATTTATTCTTCTTCTTTTTATTCATTTATTTTAATATATTTATGTACTCATTGTTTATTTGTTTATATAAGTATTTTCCCCTACAGTATTAATTTTTTTTTCAAATAATCTCTAATTTTCATTTTTATTATATATAATCTTCATGTTTTATTTCGATTATATAAGGTATCGTTCTTTTCAGTATTATAATTTATATATATATAAATAATCATTAATTCAATTATTAATTTAAAAACAAAACAACATTTAAATCACAAAACATAATAAAATCAAAAATATTATTTTTGTTTTATGTTTGAGTATTCAGGTACAACTCCATTTTTTATTTTTAACAATTTATATATAATGACCTCATACTTTCTCTCTTTTTAGAGAAATTTTAATTTTTTACATTCTTAAATATATTTATATTTTATTTATTTTATGAGAATCTAGACTATCCAAAAATATGATGATTGGGGAAATTCTAGTAAAAACATTAACTTGTTTATTAATGTCCCCATCATTCCGAGCCTGTTGGATAGGAATGATAAATCTGATTTATTTATTTATTTATATATATATTCATTTATAAATTAGGTTAGAATAGAACGATGTATTTTAAATTATTTATGTATACATCCCTATTAAAATAATGTGTATTACATTAGATATAATGATATCGAAATAATTAATCTAGGAAGGAGTTATTACATTGATTTTAATATTAAATTCATATATTTACTAATATACTATAATGTAATGCGATAATATTATTCATGCGTAAACAGTTTTCAAACATATATGTCATATATATATATATATATATATATATATATATTAAATATATATATATATATATATATATATATGTCATATATACTCTATAGAGTGAGTAAGCATACTATCCTCTGTGAAGGTATTGTTGCCAATAGAAGTGATATTCTATGACTTCAAATATTTACTGATATATATATACATCCTATAATTATATTGTTAACGATAACAATATGTATATATATACACCTCAGGATAAATATTAGCCATCAGACGGATACTAGAAGAGGTTAAGGACAGTATTCCTACAATATTACTAGTTATTGACTTTTCGAAAGCAATTGATGAATTATATTCTAATTATAATTGATATAGCCGACGAAACTTTGGACGCATGATTCTATACCCAAATACACGTTAAATGATTAGATCACCTGGTGAAGATACCCCTTTATTCCAGGTAACAACATATGTTCTACAAGGAGACACAATTGTACCCTTTTTATTTATCATACTATAAGCTCGGATCTATCGAGTACTTCTGAGTATTATTTAAGACTTATTTTAATGATCCGGACGGGGATTGAACCCGTGATCTACTGCTTGTGTATCTGACGCATTAGCCAACTGAGCCACACAGTCAGTTTATTATTATATATATATATATATATATATATATATATATATATATATGTGTGTGTGTATGTGTGTATATGTGAGGAAATGTGTATAATATATCTCTCACATACATATATATATTATATATTATATATATATATATATATATATATATATATATATGTGTGAATAATGGAATGTGAATATGGAATGTGTATAATATATCAGTAAAGAGTATAATTTCATATTTCATCATTTATTTAAAAACATCAATGTCGTCATATACTTCACTGATATTCGTATCTGCGTCGGTAAAATAGAGTATTCCCAACTTATGCATTTACAATAAGAATACACAATGTCCCTATTGAATATATAGGTAATTCGTACGACACTTTGTTATCTTTAAATACTGATATTCTTCGCGTCGACGTCTATAAATAGAACATACTGATCCATCAGAAGATTTATTTTCTTTGTATACCGTATACATATACTGTATAGGTACAGTCTCTTCACTTTATACAAGTAGATCTGAAGAGCTTTGGGTGTATTCTGTTATATTATTATAATACAAATAATATTACAAATTATAAACATATAACTCTAAACTATAAAATAAAATGTAGTCTATCTTTAAACTCGGTTTATTCAGAATATTGATTTTAAATTATTTTTAAATTTAACAATTTGTCAAAACTCTCAATAATTTACCAAACTTTATGTCAAATTTACCGTATTGTTATTATATTTATAATAAATGTTACTTAAAAGATATGTTTTACAAATAGTATAACATTGGGGAAAGTCCCCAATTACCGACCCCTCCTAATACCGACCCCCTCTCGTATCTCAGTAACTATAAGAGATATATAAAAATTATATATACACGAACTGTTAGTAATTTAATGATCCATATGAATAAGTATTTTGTTTTAAAAAAATGTAATCCTACAATTGTTATTTAATAAAATGTAATATTCTGTTTTTACTTTTTAAATATTTGAAGTATAACTTTTTTTAAATCATTGTAAATACTTTATTATTTAAAAGAAAACGTAATACTGCGCATAATATTGTAGATCAATAAAATGTTTATAACTATTATAAAAATAATTTAATTTGAATAACTAATATATCTTAATTATAGCAACCCATATGATTTTCCTATTACCGAACCCCTAAATTACCCTAATACCGACCCCATGTGATTTATAATATCCAATCAGAATAGATCCGTATTTTACTTTAAAATATGTTGTAAGTTGTTTGTGTATCATTGATATAGATTTAGGATTAATGATTCTATTTGTTTATATATATACTGATTAATAAATAAATATTAAATAATAATATACACTATTTTAATATAATTTCTATAAAGTTTAAATTTAAATTTAATATTACTATTAAAACATAAATCCTATACAAAATAAATTGCGTGAATGTTATAATTAATTATATTTATGTATATCTACTATTTTTATTGGATATTATAATACTACAATTATTTATATCACCATAATTTAGGGGTCGGTAATAGGAAAATGTGGTCGGTATTAGGTAAATGTATCCGATTACCGACCCCCCTGTTTATTCTTGTAAATATAATTATATCAACAATTTAAAATAGCCACATTATGCATTGCCATAATATTACCCTGATAACAAAATTTCAAATAAATATATTTCATATTGAATAAGTTATTACAAATAATCATTTAGGGGTCGGTAATCGGAGACTTTCTCCTATATAAAATAAAAAATAAAAAATAAATTAATATTTAGTTTAGAATTAATTTAGCATCATATTTTGTACCCAATTATTTGGGATTTTCGGTTACACATTTTAATTTAAAATAAGTAAATTTTAAAGTAAAATAAATTACATATTATTAACATTTTTGTAGTTAACAATATTTCATTTACAGAATTTTACAGCAAATCAGATCATACCCTAGGTGGTGAAAATATAAAAAAAAATAACTCCAATCTTAATACACTGTAATTTCTATTTTCACTAACTATCATTAACTACCCTCCATTTTCCTTCATATTTATTGTAATCTATTTATTATATATTTTTATTTGTTTCCTTCTCATGACGCCCATATTCACCATGTGATTTTGTAGTCAATAAACCATTTTAAAATAATAAAAAAATTAACTACTAAGTATCATTAACTATTCAACATTATGTGTGGGTATATTTACCTACACATGGAGATAGTGTACACTGGCCTATATACCCATGTTGACCTTGTCGCTTAGTTTAGCATTATGGTCATTATGTACTAAATATAGAATATTGAGTTTATATATTCACTACTTATTTGAGTCTTTCTATATATTATATAATTATAAGTTATTATAATATATTACATAATATATCATGCTTTTATGTATATAAATAATATCATGTTTTTTAATGATTATTTTGAGCGACATCGATTTTTTTCAATTCAAATAAATTATATATATATATATATATATATTTATAATTACGCTAGTAAATATAAACTATCAATACTTATTCCATACTAACATTTAACAAACCAAATAACCTCCTTCAGTGCTGCAATATGGCATGACTTTTCATCCGCTATTGTATCTATTAGTGTAATAACATTGAATGGATTCAACTATATTTGTAAGGTAGTATTGCTTAGGTTAATCATTGTTATACCATTTATTTCTAACAGTGAATGCAATCTTTTTAAATATGGAGAAATATATATTTCAGAAAAGCGATCAATTTAAAAATTCATCGTACTAACACATTCTATAGTATTTGTATTTTTTAATTTGATAGCCATGTAAGAAGAAAAGGAGAATATCGTAGTAATCAAATAGTGGTAATATAAAAGATGAGGCGAGAGTTATAGATACACTTAAAGAGATGGAGTTACGGATAATACGGAAAGAGTGATGTGTGAGATAAAAGTTTATAGAGCGAAGAATATTTGAGATGTTGCGATGAAAAGATAGAGAACTGTCGAAATAAACACCAGTATATGTAACATATTCAGAATATAAGATATTATGATTGTTATCCATGATAACATGTGGGACTGTTAATGGGCGTTTGGGAGAAGGGAGGTGAAGAAATATGGTTTCTGTTTTATTGGGATTTAGTGGTAGAGAGTTATTTGAAAGCCAATTATGTATAGATTTAATACAGTTAGACATAATATATATATGACTTTTGTATTTTAAAACATATGTTTTATTTGACATTAAATGAAAATAGATATATACTATAATATACTAATTATAAAATAAATATTTTATTTAATATAATATTCTAATATTCGTTATACTATTTATAAGATCGATGTTTATATGTAAACATGTAATTATTGATAAAAGTAGCATTTTCTGCATAAAGTAGCAGAAAATATAATCTTGTCAAATATGGGATGGTATTTAATATGAATTAAATATCATCATCACCTAACATTATTAAAAATTCACAGGATGGTCAATAAATAAGAATAACATACAAAATATACAATAATACAAATTAGTATATTATACTACCAATGTAGTACAGTTAAAAATATAAAATTAATTAAAATATATTATATCAAAACAATATTCACATATAGACACAATTACACGGTAGATATTACACGAATGTATTATAACTAATTATACATATGTGTTAACATAATTAGTTTAGTATATATGTATGTAGGTATATATGTATGTAGGTATAATTATTAACCTACGCAATTATAATAATATTGATTATTATTATTATAAATATTATATAATATATGATGTAATTTAATTATAGTAATTGAATATTTAATAAATCTATATTTTAAATTATATTTCCTCTTATTATGTCCCATTTTCGACTCATATATTTAGTATTCATCAAATAATATAAATAGATATTCATGCTATTTGACACTTACTTATATATATATATCAACAAACATATTTATAACAAACAGATATATTACAATTATTTTGAAATACCTATAATTTTGAGACACTCTGGTTTTACCTTATATTTACATTATATAGGGGAAATACTCCTACCGACCAATACATAATTATTTGTAATAACTTATGTCATATTAAATATATATATTTTTAATTATGGTAATATTATGGCAATGAATAATGCAGCTATTTGTTATGTAATAATTGTTGATATAATTATATTGACAAGAATAAACAGGGGGGTCGGTAATAGTATACATGTGTCTAATACCGACTCCACCTCTTATACCGACCCCCCTAAAATAATCATGGTATAAATAATGGTAGTATTATAATATCCAATCAAAATAATAGATATATATATAGGTATAAGCCTATAATGTATATACATAAATATAATTACAGTAAAACCTCTCTATAAGAAACCTTTTTTATAAGAAAAACCTCTTTATAAGAAAATGTGGTTGGAATTCAACATTTCCACATTAAAAAACCTCTTTATAAGAAAATATTATAAGAAAAATATAAGAAAAACCTCTTTATAAGAAACTTATTGTATACAAAATATAAGAAATATAAAAAATAATTATATATAAATATAAGTATTGTATACAATATATATATATATATATATATATATATATTGATAACAATTATAGAAATTAATTATTATATATGATATTTTTTTTTCTTATGAATATTTTATATTACATAAATAGCTCGAAAAGAAATAAAATGAATTAATAATTGTTATTGTATATCCATACATTTATTAAAATTTATTAAAATTAATTAATAAATGTTATTTTTATCGTTGAATTTATTAAAATTAATTAATAAATGTTATTGTATATTCATAAATTTATTGATGATATAATTTATTATATTATACAATTAATTGTTAAATAATATATTATTATAATATTCATTATATTATATTCATCAATGATGATTCATAATTTATAATTGCTAATGTAAATCAAATAAAATGACATTATGTATTAACATATCTAAGCGCAAATAATACAGTATACATTTTAAATCTAATATAATTAAAGAAGTTGATGAAGGTTTACTGAACAATCAATAATTATGCAAGATACATGATATTTCTCCATCTTTATTATCAAAATCATTGGAAAAATAAAAACCTCTATATAAAGATTAATACCTATGTTCCTATAAGAAAACCTCTCTATGAGAAAAAAAGTACTGAACAAAAATAGTTTCTTATAGAGAGGTTTTACTGTATTTATAACATGTACGCACTTTATTTATTATTGAATTTATGTTTTAATATTAATATTAAATTTAAATTTAAACTATATAGTAATTATATTAAAATACTGTATATTATTATTTAATATTTATTTATTTAATCAGTCTGTATATCAACTGTAAATCAACTATAAATCTACTGCAATCATGAATCCTAAATCTATATCAATGATACACAAAACAACTTACGATATATTTTAATGTAAAATACGGATCTATTTTGATTGGATATTATAAATCATAGGGGTCAGTATTAGGGTAACTTAGGGGGTTGGTAATAGGAAAATAATATGTGTTGCTATAATTAAGATATATTGGTTAATATTTATTAAAATTAAATTAAATTATATCACAATTGGATATACTTACTATTTAAAGTAATAATAACATTACAATGTATCTAAATATCTTTAGTATTTATACTTAAAATACTTGAATTTTAATGCAGCCATTCAGAACGTTTTTCTTATTTTTTATTTCATTATCTTATTACATTGTTATGAATCATGGTTCATATATCGACTATTTTAATGCATACTTTATATATAGTATGCTATAAACTATGTCCTTATATTACTTATATAATTGTAATACTATATACTTAATCTTTAAATAATTAATTTAATGTAGAGTATTAATTACAAAGTTGCTATTAATTATTTTGTAATTTATACTTATTATCATTCCCATTACCATTACCAGTTATATATATATATATATATATATATATATATATATATAACTGCCTGTGTGTCTTAGTTGGTTAAGGCGTCAGATACACAAGCAGTAGGTCACGAGTTAAATCCTATCCCGGACCATTGCAATATGTCTTAACATAATATTAAACATGTATTAAAATAACAATTATCGACTCTCGTTAAACCATGGATGCCTTAACATGAGTTCAGCTTCGATGGTATATTAGAGCCATTTTGGTTATACGTGAAAACTTCATCTAAGTTATTGGATGGGATGTAAAGATTCCACCAAAATAAAATAGCAATACAAATACAATAGAAAGATAATATATATGTAATACATATTATGTATGTATATTTACAAAAATTATTTACTTAATAAATATAATTTATATTGGTGAATTATTCACTATTGTATAACTATTAATATACTATATATATGTGTGTGTTTATGAAATGAGGTTAATCTATCGGTACGTATATGATAACATACATATCGACGTGTACATAGTTTCAGTTTATCGCGTATTTGTAGTAACCGCGGTCACTATACTTGGTGGTGTGGCTGGTATGTCTGTCTGTCCAGCAACGCCACCTAGTGGTCAGATAAATAGCGCTCTTATTTCATTGGATCTCCGCCCTAATATATACTGGTACATTATCGATATATCGCTTATACTACTGTGTGTGTGTAGTTGTATTCTAAATTCTAGATGATAAACTGAAACTTATCTACCCTCATATAAATAAGGAATGACAAAATGCATTAATACAAAGGTGGATATGATAGCTGGACGATAGATGATAACAAAGCTCACTATGTTTACATTGTTATAGATAATGCGTAGTATACACTGTGATGTAGAGATAACAAACACTACCGACATTACAGATAACAAAGGCGACATAACTTAAGATAAATATGATATCGGTTCCACAAGCCCTACGACAGACGAGGGACAATTCCACTACTGATCAACCCTCTCGACCAATCATTACATAGCATGGTTATACATACTATACATAGGATGCACGTGATAGTAAATGATGAAATGATACACTTATTGCACATACATAGCTATCGGATGGTATTACGTACATGACAACACACACGGTATCTCAACTTCGCATAATCCATATAGATATATACGTATACGATAACTATCTCCATACATAGGATACATGCGAGAACAAAGAACCAAACTAAAGTTAACCTTCTCGATTATTACTGTTTAGAATAGTCGTCATTCAAATTAAAATATAATACAAACAACTAATAAATCACGTTTTTCTTATGTGTTGTATTATAATAAGTGCAATACATAACCCACTATAGTAAGACAAGGTCGACATTGAGAATATACTATTAAATATTAATTATATAATCAAGAAATAATCATTAGTCTGAATATTGCATGCAGTAACTTCTACCTACTTCGTATTATAAATCTAATAACATACATGACCCTTACATTATATATATATATATATATATATATATAAATATAATGCTGATAATATTATTATTATATCAGCAGTACACATATCACAACTTAACAACTGCTTACCTGATATTAAAAACGGGATGATCACACATTAATTACGTTGAACTCTCAGAAAACTTAAGTTTACCAAGTAACTCAATAACTTCACTAATATTGAAAACAATACTGCCATACATTCGACGATATGGGTTACCATTACATATTATACATGTAATATCACATAATGAATAAATAGGCCTAAGTAAGATGTTATTAGCTACCTGATGTTATTCAAGTGTAACATAACAGTTTGCAAACTCACACGCAATAAGAATATCATATAGCTTGGTATAGGTATTATAGTTTGTAATTGTGGTATTATATGTCTTCAGATATTTATTAATATGTATATATATTTATATATATATATATATATATATATATATATATATATATATAGTTATACGTTATATATAAAGTGATCACTTTATATATATATATATATATATACTATTACCTATCAAGTTTGTATCTACCCTCTTCGCTATAATATCCTGATATTCAGACTCGAGACTATAGGCATGAAAGGTAATGTTATTAGCCGGATAACATCGTATATATCACGCATGCGCAGTGTTGGGCAGTGCGGCACTATGTAGTGCGAGTGCGAGTGTAGTGTGAGTGCGAGAGCTATTTGACTTTAATACGCAAGTGACGAGTGATGAATGCAGTTTAAAGTATGTAAATACAATTACATGCAGCTACATACGGTGCATTACATGTGCATTACATGTGCTATATATATATAGCTATTACAAGTATAAGTGTAGATTAGATATAATAGTCGTACAACACTGAACATAGGCGAACAATAGGTACATTACGTCATACCTCATTAGACGTACACCCCATACTAATGATGACGTCAATTAACGTCAAATTAACGTCAAATAATATTAATTTTGTAATTTCTTATTATTCTTTGTTTATTTCTATAACCTATGTTATCGTTAGCAAATATTTATACTTTATATTTTCGATTATATTTTCGGCTATGTATTTGCTTAAATAAATTATCAATCAATCAATCAATAATAATAATAATGATAATAATAATAATAATAATAATAATAATAATAATAATAATAATAATAATAATAATAATAATAATAATAATAATAATAATAATAATAATAATAATAATAATAATAATAATAATAATAATAATAATAATAATAATAATAATAATAATAATAATAATAATAATAATAATAATAATAATAATAATAATAATAATAATAAAAAAAATAATAATAATAATAATAATAATAATAATAATAATAATAATAATAAAAATAATAATAATAATAATAATAATAATATATAAAATATAATGGACTAACCGACAAGCTTCAAAGTGTTCAAAGATTGTTCACAAGGAGGCTGTTTGGTACTTGTGGACTAACATACACTAGTTATAATGAACGACTAACCTACCTTGGACTAAAAGCTCTCGAACTACGGCGTATTCACAAATACCTGATCATGACATTCAAGCTAGTTAATAATCTATGCAAGGTTGATTACTCAGATATACTATATGTTACAAAGACAAATTCTAGAACACGTGGCCATGACTTAAAACTCCTGGCTAGTAAGTCACGAACAAATGTACATATGAACTATCTAAATAACCGTATAATAAACATATGGAACAATCTTGATTATGAAACAGTTAATTTTCAATCTTTGAACTGTTTTAAATCTCGCATAAATAAAATCAATTTTAATAGATACTTATCTATTATGTGATCTATCACTTAATTTATTGTCATTTTTATTATTTTCTTATAGCATGTAACCGTTACATGCAGGGCCGGCTTAAGGGGGGGGGGGCAAACCGGGCAATTGCCCGGGGCCCCACATTTTGGGGGGCCCATGAATTATGTGAGAACATATTTTATACTATTTATATAAAAAAAAAACTTCTTAACTGTATTTTTCTTATATATTATTAATTCTAATTAAAAAAATAAAAATAATATAATAAATTAATTAAATATATGTTATTTAGGCTGATTTGAAAACGGAATTTTACAAAAATTTCTAAATTTACACGAAGAAATAGTGGAAACAGATACATGAAGATGTTGGAGCACATGCTAATAGTGATAACCATAGATCATCTCAAAAATCTCTGCTTGTCAGATAAAATATCATGCAAATATTTGATAAATAATTGTTTGTTAAACTAGAAAGTGATAAATGATAAACGTATTAAGTGAATATTAACCATAATTGAATCTTAACAATTTATAATTCTATAATTAGTTTTTACGAAAAAAAAAGTATATTTCTTATAAAATTAAATATGAGATATATATAAAGATATATGTTAAGATATATTTTATAACTATGATTTCTGATATTTGTAAAGGATTATATTGTGTATAAATTACGAAAAAAACGATATTCTATATAGATTAATAATTTGTATAGGTAAATAAAACTAGTAAATAAAACTAATTAGATATTTTCAAAATAATTGTTCTCAATACATAATTAATTTTCTCTATCTACTTATCGTATTAATAAAAGATTTATCTTCTCATAGTGTATATATTATTATAATTTTGTTAGTGTAAATAATATATTTATATATATATTCCTCAGTACGTACTACTTACTGTATAACACGACTGGATCACCCTAATACAACATATCATAAATAATCGCGTATGTGGCTACCCTTTTCCCTTAAGTGTAAATTACGTATACTATTTATAATACATAAATCAATATATTCTTTCACACCTAGTTATATCTCTGATCTAATTATAAAACGTACAATATTACCTTCTATTCGTTACCAAAATGCTCCTCTATTTATCTCCCATAACTCTATAAAACTTCCCTAAATTCAAGAGTTTAACAATTTAAAAAATTCCGGTCCCACCCTATGGAATTCCCTCACTTTCACTCCTACCATTCGTTCTATTAGATCCCACAAAATATTTATAAATCTTAATTCTGATTTTCTCTCTACCTCTAATCATTAAATCATCCAACTTATTATTTGTGTCCGTGTAATATTCAACATATATTGTTAACGTATATTATTATTAAATTGTTGTCGTATTATTATTATCTTATTATTATATAACACTTCAATATATCACTGCAGACTGTAGTATATAATACTCCTCTATATAACTTATTATTTTTGTCCGTGTTATATTCAATGTATATTATTATTAAATTGTTATCATATTATTATTATCTTATTATTATTTTCTTCCCACACGAGCGAGGTGTTTTGCATGACCCTTTTTTAGTGATTAATAAAACTTATATCATCATCATCATCATCATCATCATCATCATCATCATATATAATAGTTTTAATTTAAATGGGAATATTCTGCTTTATAGTATTTTTAATAGGAAATGAAAATGAAAATTATTGATGAAAGGGAATTATGTACATATAATTTCCAACAGACTATTATTAGAGAAGGAAATTATATTTATATAGGACCTATATTGAAACATATATCATTTATATATATTATATATATATATAATCTAAATATAAAACTCTAAAGTCATTTTTGCAATTAGCCAATTAGTAGGCCTACTTACAACTGAATGTTAAGATTTACATCACCCTCATCTATATATTTATATATATATATATATATATATATATATATATATATATATATATATATATATATATAAATACACACAATGGCGATATTCTTATTAGAGAACAGGTGATAACTTAATTGAAGAAATATAAAATTCAAAATATTATATTATATATCAGTATACTCAATTCCAGATATATCACATGTAGGTACGTTAATAAGTCATCGTCATATATACCAAGTTAGGTATTATTATTATATAGGTATTTATTGATGTACGTTAAGATTCATTATCATATTGGTCAATATTGAGCTAACGATTTAGTCGAATTTTTTTAAATAATAATATAATTATAATAGATTATACCCAACAAACAATTATTTAGAACTTTTGAGAACTTTTGAGAACTATAGTTCTAGAACTTTTGGGTAGTTTTGTGGACAATTAGAGCCTAAAAGTTCCAGAACTTTTGGGATCCTAGTTCTCAAAACTACCCAAAAGTTCTAGAACTATAGTTCTCAAAAGTTCTCAAAAGTTCCGAATAAATTATATTATTAATAATATTTATATTAATGTATAATTTAAAATAAGAAGTATTAGAAAACACAGCTTGTTTTCTATTATATACTATAATATACCTACACAAAACCTATTACTATTAATAATAATTTACTAATTCCCAGCTAACAGTAATAGCCTCATAATAACATAAAATAAAATTAATAGCAGCATAATAATAGCATAATAGACTTTTAATGGCAACATAATAGCATGACAAATTAATAGCAGCATAATAGACTTTTAATGGCAACATAATAGCAGAATAATAGTACAATTTAAACATGTGAAGCTATTATATATGATATTATGTTGCTATTATGAGGATATTACTGTTAGTTGGGTAGGTAGAGTAGAAAAGTAATGCAGTAGGTCAAGATATCATATAACAATCTGGGAGACTTTCTTAGAAATACTAATCAAATTCGGTTATTTAAAAGAAAATTAGAGGGAAATGAATCAGAGACCAAGAGACGGATTATTTTAAGGCATTATTTATCATGGTAATATTTTGTTGATAAAATAATGGACATGAACTAGGAAATCATGTATACAATCGTTACTATATATAGAGTATATATACTGAGTATACTCTTGTTATATATAATATTGTTACACTTATTACATTGTAACATTATTTATTTTCTATTTTTTATATTCTATTATAATTATGTTTATTTTATGATTTTATATTATTATTTATTGTTAATTTATATGTCATAAAGGTTTATTTAATAAATAATATAATATCAAAATAAAAAGGATAATATTTTATTCAATATAATACAATTTATGTTAACATTGATAAGTAACATGCTTAGAATATGTGATAGCTAATGTAAACATTGATACGGTATATAAGTAGTATACGTGAATACATTTATATAATAATAATAATTTATAGTTATATCTGTATCTGTATCTGTAAAATAATAGTAATTATAATATGTGTTTATATAAATATATAATCGTACCTTTATCAAGTATTTTTCTTTTTTTAATTTCCATTATATCGCCTTCAAACCAGATGCAATTAATATATAGGGCTACGGCTCCTCACACTTTCCTTGCTCCGATATATCTAAATAGAATAACATAATTAATATAAATAATAATATACATAATTAACCAAACCAGTATATTTATATGTGCACTATATATGTAATTAACAATTATATTAGCTAATAAAATTATAACTAAGCTAATTATATTTTAAATATATTCCTATTTATTATTATATATATGAAAGTGATTATGATTATTTTTTTTAATTTATAATTAAATGAATTAATTAATTCAATTGATAATTTAATTAATTAATGAAATTAATTAGTAATAAATGTAATTAATATATAATATATGTAGGTATATATACCTATATATACCTATAACCTACTAATTTAATTTATAAGTAATAAAAAGTAAATAATATATAATAATATATATAAACTAATTGAATTATTTAATTAATATAAAATAAGTTATTAATGTTAATCATTGAAGGTTAATAACAACATTTTATTTTAAAAAGTAGCATATTATATTTCTAAATATGTATATATAAAATTATATTATCATTGATAATTATAATTTATCAATCATCAAATATATTTTATTTAATTTAAAATATCTTATTATTATAATACCATTAAACTGATAAATATATATTATAATCTAAATAATTATTTACTAACTATTTTGAGAAGACATTCTTGTTTTTATATATTGTAATATAATTAATTCAAATGTATGTGTATATTATAAATTAAATATTTAAATATAAAAATATATGTACATATATTTGTTTACACTGTAATCTTAGATTTGATTTTTAACAAACTATATATCTATAAAATCTATGACTTTAATGGGTGATATCACTAATTTTAGAATTATATTATAATATTATTGGAACTAAAGTTCTCAAAAGTTCTAAAAAGTTCCAATTATAATTATTGGAACTAAAGTTCCCAAAAGTTCTAAAAAGTTCTCAATATAAAATATTATTGGAACTAAAGTTCCCAAAAGTTCTAAAAAGTTCTCAATATAAAATATTATTGGAACTAAAGTTCTCAAAAGTTCTAAAAAAGTTCCCATTATAATTATTTAGAACTAAAGTTCCAAAAAGTTCCAAAAAGTTCTCAATAGTTCCAATAGTTCTAGAAAGTTCTGAATAAATTGTTTGTTGGGTATACCTGTATATATAGACCTGTATATATATATATACCTCTATAGAGCTCAACGTTATGGAAAATACAGCAATATGTCTAGAATATTTATAAAATGAAAGATATCATAAGATACCATAGTCCATTGTCAATATGGATCCCCATATCTGAACATTTTCATCCTAATATATTTAATGGTAAGTATACTTACACTTGAGAGAGAAGCTTCTCTAAACTTAAACTTATAAATAATTTTCTATGAAATTATCTGACACAATAAATACTTTCAAGTCTGTAATATTATCTTTAGAATCAAAGCTAATTAAATAAATAGATACTGAATAAATACTACTGATTTAGAAGAGGAAATAGAGTAAAATAAATATGTAATCATATTATTTTAAATAATTATATCATTTAACTTATACTTATATAATTTGTATTAATTGACTTGTAAATTATAAAATATTACATTGCAATGATTGTAAGTGGGTATCGTAATACCTATTTACATCCATAGCGTGAAGGAGACACCCCTATATAGTAGACCCATTAAAGTGGGTCACCTTCACACGATACATGTAAATATATATGAAAAAGTAAAATTTTGTAAAGATTATAAATATTTTTACATAATTTAATCACCCATAATATAATAATAATACATCATAATAATATATATATATATAAATTGAAGAGTTATAGATATTAGTTATTTCTAGAATGGCCCATTTAATATGTTATGAAATTCTTATGGGGCCCATACTTTTTTTTTGCCCGGGGCCCATAGTATGCTTAAGCCGGCCCTGGTTACATGTAATTCGTAAATTCAATATATTTATTTAAGATATATCATGTAAATATTATCTAATTCTATCGTAATCTTATGTATTGCGAACGTTTGATATTTATTTTATATATATTAATTTAATCAACTTACTTATTTCCTATTGTTAGTTTAAATGTTTACTGTATACTTTAATATTTATATTTATGAATTATCATGAATAAAAAATTCAATTCAATATGTTCATAATTTAAATAATAAACAATTACTAAATATTAACATTTTACCAATATTATATTTCTATATCAGAACATTTATAAATAATGTAAATATTAACAATACATAAAATCTACTTGAACGACTGTAATTTCATTGTCAACATCCGGGAACAATCTTAGGACAAGTATTCGTATGAAAATCAAAAAAGCTCTGAACCGAATCTTTTGACATCACTAAAATTGAGATGGATTTATAGTATTGATTATGCTTTTAATTAAATATAAGATACAAAACCATTCATTAATTCTGTTAAATAATATATACAACATTATTATGTAACATAGTGCAATGTAATTTTATACAAACCTCTACATGTTAAACTGGTTTTGAGACTATGATTTAAAAAAAGTTAATATTAACATATGTGCCTACCTAGAAGAGATCTACGATGATAAACTAACTACGAAAAAAAAATGAATTCGTTATATTGAAAAGACCAGCACAAACGCCTAGAAATTTAACATGGAGAACATAGGAAATTTAACATGGGGTGAATAGACGCTAAATTTGGTTACTATTTTCATTACGTTATAAACTATATTAGATTACAATTTGTTTGTGTCAATAAAATATATATATGTAAATATAAATTTTATAACAAAAATTAAAAAATATAATTTGTGTTGTATTTCCAAGAATTTCTAGAATGAAAAATAAAAATAAATGTTTTCATTTTATTATGTACTATCATTAAATAATATTTTAAAATCTACTGAATATATTTATTAATATTGTAAGGATATCATGTTAATATTGTGATATTTAGTAAATACATAATATAAATATTACCTTATATGCACTTTATTAGTAAAAAAATCTTACACAATTTTAGACCTCAAATTTATTTTTCTGGTTAATTTTTTTTTATTTAATTTTTTTTTTAATCACACCATATCATTATTAATACACATACACATTTGATTTTGAATCGAAGCATAATTTCTAATTTTAATATAAATTTAAAAATAAATAAAATTGTATACAATTTTATATTTTCAATTATTTAATAATCCAATTACATAAAATGTAGATCATACAATTGTTTATATGATATTTATGTTATATATATACATAGTTAATAATTTGATTATAAAGACATATATATTAAGTGCCTAGATTAACACATTCAATGTATATTTATCTATAACTATAAATGTATTACCAAGAAATATTCATAACAGTATAATTGCATTAACTAGGGAAATATTAAAAGCTCCAGATATTATTATTTTTTCATAATATTATATACATTTATTATATATTATAAGAAGTATATATAAATTCAATTATATTTATATATCTAATTTTTAATTCGTATGTCTTATCTATAAATCAATATATATATATATATATATATATATATATATTAATGTATTATAAATATATTAATATACAATATAATCTATAATGCTAGTAACATATTTTAAATTATTATAATATATTTATTAAAAATTATTTTATGTTAACATATATAAAGAATGCAAATACGAATGCATATAAATTCTATTAATAATTAATAATAATAATGTTAACAATTGTTTACAATTCAATACATATACAATACATATACAATTCAATGCATATATTCATCATAGTAAACGTATTTTTACACTATGCTAATTTCGCCTTCAAATACAATTACAAACACAATTACAAGTAGTATTATTATTAGAGTTAGTAGTTGTTGTTGTTGTCTTCGGTATCAGTGTTTTCACAACTTTTCCTGTATTACATGATTTGTAATTAGTAGATATTAAAGAATATATTAATAAAATATATATATTATCTCAAGGGGTGTATTTATACACTGTATAGCATTTTACGGAATAGGTAATGTATATAGGGGAACGTCCCCGATTACCGACCCCCTCCTAATACCGACCCCCTCTCGTATTTCAGTAACTATAAGAGATATCAAAAAATAATATATACACGAACTGTTAGTAATTTAATGATACATATGAATAAGTATTTTGTTTTAACAAATATTTAATCATACAATTGTTATTTGATAAAATGTAATATTCTATTTTTACTTTTTAAATATTTGAATAACAACTTTTTTTAAATCATTGTAAATACTTTATTAATTAAAAGAAAACTTAATACTGCACATATTGTAGATCAATAAAATGTTTATAATTATTATAAAAATAATTCAATTTGAATAACTATTAACCAAAATATCTTAATTATAGCAACCCATATGATTTTCCTAATACCGACCCCCTAAATTACCCTAATACCGACCCCCATGTGATTTATAATATCCAATCAAAATAGATCAGTATTTTACTTTAAAATATGTCATAAGTTGTTTGTTTATCATTGATATAGATTAAGGATTCATGATTCTATTATATTATATACATACTGATTAATAACTAAATATTAAATAATAATATATACTATTTTAATATAATTACTATAAAGTTTAAATTTAAATTTAATATTACTATTAAAACATAAATTCAATAAAAAATAATTGCGTGCATGTTATAATTAATTATATTTATTAATATCTACTATGATGATTGGATAATATCATACTAAAAGTATGTATACCACGATTATTTTAGGGGGTCGGTAATAGGGGAAGGGGGTGGTATTAGGAACATGTATCCGATTACCGACCCCCCTGTTTATTCTTGTAAATATAATTATATCAAACATTTAAAATAGGCACATTATTCATTACCATAATATTACCCTATTTACAAAATTTCAAATAAATATATTTAATATTGAATAAGTTATTACAAATAATCATTTAGGGGTCGGTAATCGGGGACTTTTCCCTATGTATATATAAGTATTGTATATCCTAACTTATCAAGTAATAATATTTTGTAAATACACGTAAGCTTGTATCGCTGTGTGATATACTGACTATCAGAAAGGTTAATCTGTAAGATGTTGCTAGGGTCAACAGAGGTCAACGATCGTAAAGAGTTGCAGAGAGCCATCGTCGGAAAAGTGATGTCCAAATAAAGTTGAATTCCACTAGAAGAAGACGAATACCTCTGTAACAACGAACATAATAGTATAATAGAGAAGAACGTATCATATAATGTGATTATTCTAAAAGTTCATAACGAATATAAACCGCACAATATAATGAAGGTGCACTCGGTTGGGATATATCAGCCAATAGCATCATCCGATCAGTTGAATTAATCATATATCCGCTTGCATCACTAATTATAACGTACTTTGTTTTCAAGTGTGTTTCTATTATAATGTACATTTTACTATTCATTCATATATGTAGGTGTAGATGTATTTTAGACTTTAGTGTTCAATTAGAAATGTCAGTATCGAATACACATTAAATACGAGTAATCTTATAAAAATAATATCATTTAAATACGGTATTTACGTTATCTATTCTTATTAATAATAAATAACTATATACAATAATATACATTACTATACATTATAATACCGTAAGAATGATTGCCAGATAAACACATAGACAATGTGATGGTATTGCCGATGATGTTAGCGTAGGAGTCAGAATCCCCAGAGCATATCGTACTGCCATTAGTGTTCGTGGAGGTTGCCTGGTATTTACCTTCAGGGAGAATTTGTCTTCCAGATAGTTCTCTTACGTTGAAGGGATCTAAATGTTTAAAAATGTTGTTGATGTTAAACCATCGTAGAGGAATTGTATACAATATTATATAAACAGTATGGTTCGTTAGTTTACCAATCAACCAATCAACACGTTTAACCAATCAACACGTGGGATTATGATCTAACAAGGATTTCTGATATCAACGTTATACATATAGATAACCTACTTATTAATATTATTTAAAGTTATTCATATTTAAATTCTAGTGAAATTGTAAAGTATTATCCCAACATATACTCAATATATACAGTTTTTATTAAACTACCTGGGACTATTGCTCTACATTATTATGTCTGGGTATATTTACCTACATATGGAGTGAGTGTACACTTGCCTATACCCATGTTGACCTTGTCGCTTAGTTTAGTATTTTGGTCGCTATGTATTAAATATATAATATTGAGTTTACATTCCTAACTTTAAAGAGCGTAAACTTCTATATACTATAAAAATATACGTTATTATTTAATTCTATATATTTAATTTCTAGATATATTTATAATTATGTTTTTTTTACGAGATTGTTTCAAGTGAAATCGTTTCGATTCGAATAACATATATATATATATATATATATATATATATATACTTATATATATATATATATATATATATATATATATATATATGCTCATATCATATTGTAAATAGAAACTATTAATACGTATTATATACTAACATTTCACCATCCACATAATAATCGACGGTTCTCCCTTAGGGCATGACTTTGCATCCATTATTGTATCTATTAGTGTAATAATATTGAATGTATTCAACTGTATTTGTAAGATAGTATTTATTAGGCTACGATTAACTATGTTGTATTATTACGGGTATTAGAATTATATATTTCTCATGTATGTACTATATTTTTTAGAAATTATGAATATTATATATACTACAGACAACAATAGAATAAACTATATAATATAGTTATTTTCTAACTAGGTTAACTATGCTGAAGATTAGTTTCAGATCTGTATTAATAAACTGTTAGCCAATACTTTACATGTTGAGAGAGGTAAAGTTTATATATGTATACATGAATGAAAACTACTTAAAAACATATCAAAACTTAATACAAATAATGAAACTAAAATAATATTATTGATATATATTTAATTTTATATAATAATGTTAGGCTCAATTGAATCATATGGACATTTAAAAAAAGTATATTAAATTCATTAATGAGCTAGTAACCTTTAAAGTTGTATGTGCCCAGTAATAAAGTTTCATTGGAAGATTGTGATAATGAAATGCACGACGAATTGCTGTCGAGGCTAAACAATAGGTAGATATATCCATCTTCGTTAGTACTATTTGAACATTGACTTTCTATAACTGATTGACAAGTAGTAAGGTATGGTATGTATGATTATTTATATAACTATATTGTTTTACAAAACTCTACT